>JADRCD010201422.1:0-14967 GCA_019843815.1 Montemys delectorum
CAGATATAAAAAATGAGGACATCATGAATTTTGCAGGCAAATTGATGAAAATAGAAAATATCATCCAGAGTGAGGTAGCCCAGAATTAAAAGCACATACATGATATGTACTCATTGATAAGTGAATACTAGCCAAAAACTTTAGAATACCCATCATACAACTCACAGATCATATGAAGCTTAACAAGGAGGATGGTTCAAATGCAAATACTTCACTCCCTCTTAGAAGGGGGAGCAAAATAATCATGAGAAGCAGAGGTAGAGAGGAACCTTGGTATGGAGAAGGGAGTGAGAGGGGAAAAGAAGAGCAGGATCAGGTATGGGGGGAGAAACAGGAGAGAATACCAGTGGGCCAAGGAAATAAATAGAAAGATGTGTGTGGTGGTGGGTGGGGGAAACCTCTAGAAATCCCAGACATCAGGAATCTGAGAGGCTCCTTGGATCCAATAGGGATGATCTTAGCTGAAATGCCAAACTGTGGGAAGATAGAACCTAAAGGAACTAGATAGACTCCAGTAGATAGACTTGGCCCCAATTTGAGGCATGAATCTACCCATTGACCTTCAAAATTTTGACACAGAAATGTTCCTCTCTACAGTAAATGCAAGGACAAAAATGGGTCAGAGACTTAAGGAAAGGACATCCAGTGACTGACCCAACCTGAGATCTATCTCATGCCTAGGCACAAAATCCCAACACTATTGCAGATGCCATGTTGGGCTTGCAGACAGGAGCCTAGCCTATGCAGATACTTACAGCCAATCAATGGAATGAGGTTGAGGACCCAAGTGGAAGAATTAGGGGAAGGACTGAAGGAGCTAAAGAGGATTACAAACCTATATTATCTACTAACCCAGACCCCCTCAGAGCTCCCAGAGACTAAGCCACCAACCAAAGAGTATACATGGGTTGGTCCTTTGCATATGCTACAAATGTAGCACAGGAGAGCCTTCACTGATTGCAGTAGGAAAGGATGCACTTAATCCTGTAGAAACTAGATGCCCCAGGAAAGCATGAGGTTGGAGTGGGTGGGTGAGTGGGAGAGAGCACCTTGCCAAAAAAACAGGATTAAGGATGGGGTAAAGAACTCTTGGAGGGGGGCTAGAAATAGGGAATGATATTTGTAATGTAAGTAAATAAAATAATTAGTAAAAATATTCAATGTTCTTAGTTATCGGGGAAAGCAAATCAAAATGTCTCTGAGATTCCATCCTATATCCACAAGTATGACTAAGATCACTAGCATCAGTGAAAATGGCAAGAAACCACCAGATTATCATCAGAAGTAATGTGGTGCATTTCTCTGTATGAAGTCACAGCAAATGATGACAAAGGAAAAAGTGGTAAAGTGTACTAGTACCACTCAACATTGTCAGTGAAGAACACCATCAGTAAAACACAATGATGACCAGCAAAAAATGGCAAGATATACAAATACCATTCATCATTGTACACTGTCCATTGAGCTATATTTATGTTCTTTCCAAACATCACATGTTTTCTTAAGCATATGCTCTACCAAAACATCACATGTCCTTTTTTCAGGCTTCCTCCAGAAATACAACACTCATCTGTTCTTAGCAAAACATCTTCCATGTGTCTCCTTCAATAAAAACATCCTCTCACAATACAAATCCCAAATTACCATTAAATGACAAAAGTGAGTCTCCAAAGAAACTAGAAATCTCCACTTCACTGGTGAGGGTGAAGAGCAAGAGGAACACTATTCCATGCTTATAAGGGTGCAAACTTGTACAACTTGTTTGGAAATCAAATTGGCAGTTTTTCAGAAAATTGGGAATAGTCCTATCATAAGATCCAGCTCTACCACCCCTGGGTATATATCCAAAAGATGCCCCACTATACCAAAGGTACACTTGCTCAACTATGTTTATAGCAGTTTTATTCATAATAGCAAGAAATTGGAAACAACCTATATGTGTCTCAACTGAATCATGGATAATAAAAATATGGTACATGTACACATTGGGATACTACTCAGCTATTAAAAACAAAGACATCATGAAATTTGCAGACAAATGAATAGAACTTGAGAATATCATCCTGAATAAGGTAATGTAGTCTCAGAAAGATACATATTGTATGTATTCACTTATAATTAGACATTAGACATAAAGTGCAGGATAGCCATGCTACAATCCAGACACCCAAAGAAAAGGGGTACTAAGGAGGGCTGAAGTATCTTATCCAGAGGGGAAAAAAACAGTCATTGGGGTGGACAGAGAGAGGGAACTGGCTGGGAGATGTGATAAGGAAGGGTGTGGGGATAGAGATCAGGTATTGGGGAGAGGGCTGGGAATGAGAATAGAAATCAGTGGGGGATATCTCTGGGACTAGCTGGAAACCTTGGATAGGGAAGATTATTGTGAGTATATAGGAGTTACCCTATCTGAAATTACTGACAGTGGGAAATATAGAGACTTAATTGGAAACCATTTGTAGTCAAGCAAGACTTTCAGTGCAAGTCAGGGAGACATCAACCCATCCACAAAACCTTCAACCCAAAATCCATCCCACCTTCAAGATGTACAAGGATAAATTTGGAGCAGAGACTGAGGGAACGGCCAGACAATGACTGGCCCAAATTGAGAGCCAACCCCTGACACTAAAATTGATACTATGTTATGTTTTAAAAGAGAAACCTAGCATAACTGCCTCCTGAGTACCTTCATTCAGCTAAATGGAAACAGATCCAGAGATCCATAGGCAAACACCAGTCAGAGCCTGAGGATTCTTGTGGAAGAATGGGGGATAGAATTGAGCAAATAGGAAGGGTCAAAGACATCTCAAAAAGATCTACAAACTCAACTAACCTGGGTTCATGGGGGCTCAGAGAGACTGAACCACAGACCACAGTGCATGCAGGGCTTTGTACCTAGGCCCCACAAATATTTGTAACAGATATGCATCTTGGGCTTTTTGTGGGTCCCCTAACAATTGGAGCATGGGGTATCTATGACTCTGTTACCTTTTCCATACTTGGACTGTCCGCTCAGTAGGAGAGTAGGCTCTTAGTCCTGCAAGTAGTAGTTGTCTCAGGGTAGGAACATACCCAAGTGGGGGGCAGAGAGGGGAGGCAGTTCCTCTTCTCTTATAAGAGTAATGGGTTTTGTAAGGGATGGACTGAGAGGAGAGGTAGGAGTTGCAATTGGTATGTAATGTGAATAAAAGTAAATTTTGAAAAGTATGAGAAAATATTGAAAATTAAACAAAATGCTTGCTGACAGGAGGCTGATATAGCTGTCTCCTGAGCAGCTCTGCCAGAGCCTGACAAATGGAGATACAGATGCTTCCAGCCAACTATTGGCCTGGACACAGGGACCTCAGTGGAGGAGTTAGGGGAAGTACTGAAGGGACTGAAGGAGTTTGCAACCCCATAGGAAGAACAACAAATATCAACCAACTAGAACCCCCAGAGGTCCCAGAAACTAAACCACCAACAAAAGAGTACACATGGAGGGATCCATGGCTCCAGCTACATATGTAGCAGAAGGTGGCCTTATTTGGCATGAATGGGAAGGGAGGCCTTTGGTCCTGTGAAGGCTCAATGCCAAGTGTAGGGAAATGCCAGGGCACTAAGATGGCAGTGTGTTGGTAGGTAGGTGAGCACCCTCATAGAAGCAGCAGGGAAGGGATAGGATAGAGAGTTTCCAGGGGTAGGGGGAGACTGGGAAAAGTGCTAATATTTGAAATGTAAATAAATAAAATATCCAATAAAAAATGAAAATTGCTGAGAGTGGGGTGTTGAAGTCTCCCATTATTATTGTGTGAGGTGCAATGTGTACTTTGTGCATTAGTAAAGTTTCTTTTGTGAATGAGGATGCCCTTGCATTTGGGGCATAGATGTTCAGAATTGAGAGTTCACCTTGCTAGATTTATCATTAGACAAGTATAAAGTGTGCTTCCTTAACTTTTTAAATAAATTTTGGTTGAAAGTCAATTTTTTTTCGGTATAGAATGGCTATTCGAGCTTATTTCTTAGGATCATTTGCTTGGAAAAATGATTTCCAGCCTTTTACTCTGAGTTAGTGTCTGTCTTTGCCACTGAGGTGTGTTTCCTCCATGCAACAAAATGCTGTGTCCTGATTGTATATCCAGCCTCTTAGTCTATGCTTTTTTTATTGGGGAATTGAGTCCATTGACGTTAAGAGATATTAAGGAATAGTTATTGTTTCTTCCTGTTATTTTTGTTGTTACAGTTGAAATTATGTTTGTGTGGCTATCTTCTTTTGGGTTTGTTGAAAGATTGCTCTCTTTTTTTTCCTAGGGTTTAATTTCCCTCCTTGTGTTGGGGTTTTCCATCTATTATCCTTTGTAGGCCTGGATTTGTAGAAAGATATTGTGTGAATTTGGTTTTATCATGGAATATCTTGGTTTCTACATCTATGGTAATGAAGAGTTTTGGTGAGTACAGTAGTTGGGGTATGTGTTCTCTTAGGGTCTGTATGATGTCTGCCAAGGATCTTCTGGCTTTCATAGTCTCTGGTAAGAAGTTTGGTGTAATTCTGATAGGACTGACTTTATATGTTATTTGACCATTGTCCCTTACTGCTTTTAATATTCTTTCTTTGTTTAGTGCATTTGGTGTTTTGACTATTATGTGGCGGGAGGAATTTCTTTTCTGGTCCAGTCTATTTGGAGTTCTATAGGCTTCCTGTGTGTTCATAGACATCTCTTTCCTTAGGTTAGGGAAGTTTTCTTCTATAATTTTGTTGAAGATATTTACTGACCTTTTAAGTTGGGAGTCTTCACTCTCTTCTATACCTATTATCCTTAGGTTTGGTCTTCTCATTTTGTCTTGGATTTCCTAGATGTTTTCGTTTAGGACCTTTTATGACTTTTGCGTTTTCTTTGTGTCAATGTTTTCTATGGTATCTTCTGCAACTGAGATTCTCTCTTCTATCTCTTGTATTCTGTTTTTGATGTTTGCATCTATGACTCCTGATCTCTTTCCTAGGTTTTCTATCTCCAGGGTAGTCTCCCTTTGTGATTTCTGTATTGTTTCTATTTCTGTTTTTAGATCCTGGGTGGTTTTGTTCAATTCCTTCACATGTTTGGTTATGTTTTCCTGTATTTCTTTAAGGGATTTTTGTGTTTCCTCTTTAAGGGACAGTTGATAACTTCAAGGTCATACATATATGGACAGTAATAATTGGACACTGATGGGTAAAAGATAAACTAATCCATACAATTTATAAAAGACAGAACTGAAGTCAGAAATAGAAATGATGGTAGTCCTGCAAAAAATTTAAAGAGGGTATGAAGAATGGATATGTTCAAATGATACACTATATGTATATATGGCATATAAAAATATTTAATATAAATTAGACATTTAAAAACTTTCATCATTCTTTCACATATAATTAAATCATATTGAATTGAGGTGAATTTTCCAAAAAACATGAAGATGTTTCTCTGTTGTATAGCAATAATAAAGAATGAGTTCTTGATCATTACCAGAACTTCTATTCACTGATAGTTACAAGACAGCTATGAATGGTGGAAGAGTACTGTAATCCCAGCGCTGGTGAGGTTGAAGAAAGAATCTGGGAGCTTAAGCCTTTCTGAGATCTCTGTTCACATATCTCTTTGCATACCGTAGAGATCTATATGATAAATTCACTATATATTGACCATGTTTAACTTAAAAATGTCTTTAATAAACTCCCATAGATCATTGTGGCTTGCAACATAGTACATCATACTTTAATAATTTTTCACAATGTAAAATAGGAGTACAGTCTCATGATTTCTGTGTATTATCTCAAAAACATTTTGAATCATATTTTTCATTCTGAAAAAAAATACAAATTATATGCCAACTGGCACACCATTTGATTACTGTGCATGAAGCTCTAGGTTCAATAAATTATGATGCATATACTAATACATTTCTGTAGTTCTAAAATTTTACAGTACAGGAAGGAACATCAGAAATGCAAGACTTTCATTGGTTATGTAGCTAGTTTCAGGATGGTTTGGGATTCATGAGACCTATCAAAATCCAACTTTAAATTTCTATTGGATTCATTTTTCCTCTGGTCTATGTTTTCTAGGAATATGGGGCTCCCTTTTTTGGAGTTAATCTCCTTTATAAATAAACTGAAAATCACATGCAGAATGAACCTCAATCTTTAGAGTTTGTGAGAACAGCAACATGGAAAATGAACTGGAGATATAGGATGAAGGAAATTAAAAAAGAAAATAGAAAAAGAAAGCCCATGACTTTTGCAATGGAGGTAGCAAAAGCAGGTGGAGGGCTTTAGAGAATAAGTTGGAAAGCCTGTAATGTACAAAAATTGTGCTTAGCCTTTTGATAGTTATCTGAAAAGGGATAATACAAGAAAATGGTAATATTCAAGGCTGCAAACTGCTGTCTGATTGAAGCTTTGGTAAGTCTGCATGAAGGAAACAATTTCTAGTAAGGATATGTATATTTCCTCAGTGAGGAATGAGTTAATCCTCTTCCCTACTTAGCATATCCTCAAGTGAACATATTTCTTTGGCGTAGAGAGAGTGGTTATGGAATTCACATGAAATATTTGACAGGATCATTTGAATTATGACTTAAAAAGCACAAACAGTAATATGCTTTGGGTAGTTTAGAATATCAAGTTTCTACCCAGGGCCAAGCAAGTAGCTTTCACTTAACATGCCACAACATTGTCCCGATGCCTCCAACTGTAATTTCATACTGTAATTTCAATACCAAAGAGGTGTATCTCTTTTTGGTGTTAGGTGAAATACAGGAGATAGAGTCTATTACAATAATGTATGGATTCTTCCACCAATGTTTACCAAGACTATTAATGTGTGTCTACTATCAAAACCATCATGGAGAAAAAAACTTATTTGTAACATAAAATGTCAGGAACCAGGGCTGGCATTGATAGAGTGCTTCCATTTTTAAACAGGAAACTTGTGATATTACAGTTGAAGTTGCCAAAATTTTTCAGTTAGTCACAACCCAAAGAGTAATGTTTACAGAGACAACATGTCTCACAGATTATCTACATACACTGAAGAAAATAATTCCAGGACAGAGAGACCATACATCCTCACATAGCCTTCACAGCTTCCTCAACTCCATCTTTCCCAAGCACATCCATTACCCCTATAGAGTGTCTGAGCCAGCTTTTACACATTGGAGGCTTCCATATTCCCATAGTAAAGAGGCACCCTTGCATTGCATGTGCACTTTATCTGTTGAGTTCAGATTTTAGCTTCTTCTTTTTGTCTTTTTATAGTGTCTCAGAAAATTGAATAGATAAAATGGATTATTGGGTAAATGTGACATTCCTGAGATTTAAGACTTGTATTTAAATCCTAGAATTCAAATGGTACAAGGAGAGAATATACTTTGGCAAGTTGTTTTATGTTATGAACATGTCTGAATAGCATTTGACCAAGAAAACAGAGAAATAAGTAAACAAAATATACAAGACATAAAACCATGAATAAAATAAGTAAGTAAATATTTATTCATTTATTTACTTACTTACTTATTTATATACAGGGTCAGGAACCATTTTTATACTCAAGTTCTAGTCTACTAAAGGCCAACTTTGATACTCACTGTAATGCTGAATGGATTATTCATCACTTTACTTCATGGTCCCAAAGAAACTATAGACTATACTGACTCAACACTTGTGGTTCCACCCAGCACTTATCACATTGATCCCTTCCCTACATCTCTCCATCTCAATTGCAGAGCTTTGCTCTCCTTTCCTTATTTTTTCATTTTTTATTAGATATTTTCTTTATTTACATTTCAAATGTTATCCCATTTCCTGGTTTCCACTCTGAAAAAGAAACATATTCCTTCCTCCTCCCCCTCCTGGCCAACCCACCCTCTCCTTTGTCCTGGGCCTGGCATTTTCCTACACTGAGGTATAGAGCTTTCACAGGACCAAGGGCTTCTCCTCCCATTGATGACCAACTAGGCCATCCTCTGCTACATATGCAGCTGGAGCCATGAGTCCCACCATGTTTACTTTTTGGTTGGTGGTTTAGTCACTGGGAGCTCTGGGATACTGGTTAGTTCATATTATTGTTCCTCCTATGGGGCTGCAAACCCCTTCAGCAACTCTGGTCCTTTCTCTAGCTCCTTCATTGGGGACCCTGTGTGCAGTCCAATGGATGACTGTGAGCTTCCACTTCTGTATTAGTTGGGCACTGGCAGAACCTCATAGGAGACAGCTAAATCAGGCTCCTGTCAGACAACTCTTACTGGCATCCACAATAGTGTCTTGGTTTGATTTCTACCTATTCAATATTGTACTTGAAGTCCTAGCCAGAGCAATTAGACAACAGAAGGAGATCAAAGGGATATAATTTAGAAAGGAAGAAATCAAATTATCACTATTTGCTGATGATATAATAATATAGTCAATTGACCCCAAAAATTCCACCAGAGAACTCCTAAACATGATAAACAACTTCAGCAAAGTAGCTGGATGTAAAATTAGCTCAAGCAAATCAGAAGCCTTCCTCTACACAAAGGATAAACAGGCTGAGAAAGAAATTAGGGAAACAATACCCTCCACAATAGTCACAAATAATATAAAATACCTTGGTGTGACTCTAACTAAGCAAGTAAAAGATCCGTATGACAAGAACTTCAAGTCTCTGAAGAAGGAAATTGAAGATCTCAGAAGATTGGAAGATCTCCCATACTCATGGATTGGCAGAATTAATATAGAGAAAATGATCATTTTACCAAAAAGAATCTACAGATTCAATGCAATCCCCATCAAAATTCCAAATCAATTATTCAGAGTTAGAAAGAGCAATTTGCAAATTCATCTGGAATAACAAAAAACCTAGGATAGAGAAAACTATTCTCAACAATAAAAGAACTTCTGGTGGAATCACCATCCCTGATCTCAAGCTGTACTACAGAGCAATTGTGATAAAAAAAACTGCATGGTATTGGTACAGTGACAGGCAGGTAGATCAATGGAATAGTTTCTCAATCTTATAGAAACTTTTGATTTTGGCTATGTACAATCTTGCCTGCTGACCCACTCTTGGTCTCTTTTCTCTGCTCTCTCTTTGTTTCCACTCTTGGTCTTACTTTCTATTGTCTTCTCTTTCACTCTCTTACCAGTCAATTTCTTCTCTCATGGCCTGGTTTAGTCTGTACCCTTCCAGATGCCCGTGGCTGAATTCTCCCTCTTATCTACAATAAAACACTTCTCCACAAGCATATCAAGGAATTCTCATTTCTTACTTTCATTCATCTGTTATTCTAAACATTAACTCCCTTCTAAGGTATTCCTTTGCTGTGAGAGTTAGCTCTTGGATTATGTTCTAATCAGAATAGCAGGTGTATGAAAAGAGATTCCATTAATCATAAAATGAAAAGCCTTATCATATCTCATACTATACTCTTGTAGTCTTCAAAGTCTCTGAGTCATTATACATTCTACATTAGGTTTTAATTTTAAATTATAGTGCTTAAAAGGTATACCCTAGGCTTATAAATCCTACACTGTCATCCTTAAATCTCTTTTTATCCTGGATTCAGGTTAATCTTTGGAAAAGTGCAACAGGCAGGAGACTGCATCTCTGGAGGTATAGGCATGGAAGAGGACACAGCAAAGATATTGCCTTTTTCTAGAATCATTTTTATTAACTAGTGTTGTTCATTTTTGCACAGTTATTACCTAGGATCATCATGGCCACCTAGCAGAATTATACTTTGCTTACAAAGATAACTTTATGTCAAGCTTTATGGAAAGCCATGACTTAATAATGATTGTAATCCTGTGTTGTCCACTTGAGTTATCCATATGAGATATTTTCTCTGATATAGAAATGGGCTTAAAGTCTAACTGTCTCCATTTGTTATAGAATCAGAGCCTAGAGGGTAAGTATAAGACTTTGTCATGGGAATGAGATTTAATGGCTTGCCAATCCTGGTGAACAAACATCTGCATCTTGGCATTCTTACTGATGCATAGGCCAATTGGATTATACTTCCTGCTCTAATTTATCCTTATCAGATTTCTGATGATGTGGAGTGCACATATTTTTGGTCAAGGTATGTATTTTTAGATCAAAAGTGGGATCCCCCAAATGGCAATGCTAGTAACAATGTACTAAAAAAAAGAACTAGGAACAGGTAAACATATAGACTATTGTTGGTTAAACAGAAGACCAAGTTCAGCACTCTTCAAAAGTCTCATACACTCAATGTATGTTTATCAATATGGCTGATATCATAATGTGGCTTCCTTTTTACCAGGACCTCCCTTAGTATGTTCCCCCAAAGTCATATATCTCGGTTAAGTGCATCTAGTTTCAGTCAACTGAAACGCTTTTTATGAACTTAAAGACTCCCACCCTATGTTCTGACTTATAATACCCACATGCTTTTTCACTGTTGTGCTTCTCCAAGTCCCCTGACAGATATTCATGGCAGTTTGATTCCCAGTAACACTTTATTTCTACCCATGGATGGTCCAATTTGGTGGTTTCACTGTGCCCTTGCTTAAGAAAACAAATAAATAATATATTAAGGGCATTAGCTTGAGCCCAAAGTGTTTTATCACTGAAGAACTTTCTTTTCTTATTTTTCCTAAGAGCATGGAGTCATTTCTCACAGAACCTAGAATATCTTTAGAACAGAGCTAGTAGACTCTCCACTGTGTGTTTTATAAACTGTCAAAATTTTTTGCTGTCAAAATGTCTCTTTATTTTCACAATAGGATGGTTTCATATCCCGTGAATATTATCTAAAAGTTGAAGATCACCAGAATTAACAAAATGAGATTATTTATTATTTTTAAAATTGAAACAACAAAAGGGGGAATGAAAAGGTGAAAAAATTTTCAAACTTGACATTTATAGAAGACAAAGAAGGGTGCTGAAATTTTTGTTGCCCCAGAGGCTAATGTGGAATATGACATGGTTATTATAATGCTTGCCCATACTACAATATGTGTTAAAAATGCAGAACAAGTCACTGCCATGCCTAAATTTTCTGCTCCTATATTGTAGATCTCAGTCTCAGTTTGAAAATGATATAGTATTTGATCCCAGTTCTCAACACAAATGATTGTGTTTTGGTATCAAATGTTCCTATTGTACAATCATTCAAAAATGTCTCCATTTTAACCTCTATTTCCATATATATATGTATATATGTATACATATATATATTTGTATGTGTTATATGTGTCCATATGTGTGTTTATATACATGTATGTATATATTTCCATGTGTTTATATGTATATATGTATGTTTTCCTGCCATATGGCCTCTCTAAAATTTTTCTCTTTATAATTATATGCACACACGTAATTATAAAGTTTTCCCCTGTCCAAATCAATAGGTGTCTGAATTTTCTTCATGTCAGTAAGCTAAAACTCAACCTGTTAGTTGTTTAAATATATAATTTTAATTCAGGACAGCTCAAAAATAAAAACTGAAATATATAGTAGAAGATATTTTCCATTAAGTCCCCATTATTACATATTATTATTATATATTATTATACACTGAAGATATTTTCCCCAAAAGTGATGTGTTAAACATAGGGATTACCAAAGTTTCTCACATCTGCACACCCCTTACACACTGATGTACTCAGTCTTATACTTAACAAGATGCTAATGAGGAAGGAATAAATGACATGGAGACAAAGAAAGACAAAAAGAAAAATGTATTAGAAGAGAGATGAATTATGGTTGTGTAGGATTCAGAATTCCACATGACCATTTGAATTTAAGTAGAGAACATTGCTTTGCCTTGACAATAATGAAGAAAATATGTTGGTTAAAGAGAAGTTAGAGGAAACCATGATAGAATCTGAGAAGATTCAAAATCTATTAAATTCTTATATGTTCCAATTCTTTTTCATGTAAGTTTGTTAAGATTATGATGGTAAGAATGATTAGAGAATTTCTTAGGACACAAATAAGATAACTCTTAAGGACTTTTTTTGTTTTGTTTTGTTTTGTTTTTTTGTTTTTTGTTTTTTTGTTTGTTTTTTGAGACAGGGTTTCTCTGTGTATCTCTGGCTGTCCTGGAACTCACTCTGTAGACCAGGCTGGCCTCGAACTCAGAAATTTGCCTGCCTCGGCCTCCCAAGTGCTGGGACTAAAAGCGTGTGGTGTGCCACCACTGCCCAGTCAATGTTCTTACATTATACCCGAGATATTGAAAAGGTAATGGTGGTTAATGTCAAGGACATTCCAGTGATTCATGTCTACATAGTTCATAAACTGGTATATTCTGATATCAGTAAGCATGAGTTTAACCTAATTTCTTCCTTGCAATAAAAAATTAGAATGTCATTTTCAACAATGGCAGAATAAAATATTCAGAATTGTCTTTGCCAACGATATCCTGATCAATAGACAAGATTGCCCCAATGAAAGCATCTACCATACAGTCAGGTACTTAATAGAAAAACCCATGTCTCAAGAAACCAAAAATAGTGTTTGACCCTTAAGAAAATGAATCTTTGTAATACCATGCAAACTAGGTTGTAATACTTCTAGGTAATTATTATGATATTTACAGCCATCTATGTTTTTTAATTCCAGCATCTTTAATACTCTCTGATATGTTTATACAGGTGATTTGTCCTCTGTGTATAAATACGTTTTGAAATATATGTATATACAAATATACATGTAACAACTATTAGTAAAAAAGAGGCAATGAATTTGAAAGAGATCAGTGAAGGGTATAAGTAAGGTTTGGGGAGAGCAAAGACAAGGTAGAAATTATATAATTATACTATAATCACAAAAATGAAAGAAAAAAGAAAAAATATGTTACTGTCTACAATATAGACATATATAATTTAAAATGAAAATAGAACCTAGAGTGTCATGTAAAATAATGAAAAACATGCATCTTCATAGCATAAAATCACAAGTATATGAGTTATTGAATGTATCAAATCAAATTTCTTCTCACAGTTATTAACTGAATAAAATAGAAATCTTATCTGTTACTTTATATGGAAAACATGATTACAATAAATTATATTAATCATTTAATAAAATTGTATATATCAAATCTCATACTTCCTCACTCAATTGAAAGTATGTGTTTTAGTTTTCTAATATCTCTACAACCTGGAAGTCAAAAGAGTACAATTAAGATTCTTTCTGAGATAGGAAGGGTTATACTTTTCCCAGCATATTCACTTTTCCCTTTTTCTTTTACATGACTATTAATAGATCCTTAGAGACTTGAATAGTTTTATAGGTAATTATTGGCTCTGTGAATTGAGTCTCAAACTCATAAATACATACTGTGTTCCAGCTCAAAATTTTAGCAAATCTGATTCAGAACAACTTACATGCATGTTTTCTTCTCCTCTCAAATTCATCAGCTGCTTGAGAAGTATCATGATTCATTGTTTTTCTACCAGTCCTGAACACGGAACCTGGGCCATCATCATATACACAGAAATAGTGCAAAAGTATACCAGTCACCTTCGGTCATTCTTGAATGGAAATAATTTACAGCCTAGTAAGTGCTAGAAACAAATGAGAAACAGCAGCGTTTTTATTGTTGCCATCGGAAAGGTAAAGATATGTGGTGTGAGGCAATCAAAGACAAAAATGAATCAATAAGCCAAGTTTTATATCATAGTGCAATGTTTATTAGTTAAACTTATGTTTATTACTTAGTTAATGAGAGCTCTCACATACTGTTTAGTTTTTTACCCATTTGGATTTTAACTTATTAAGAATATTTTCGAGCCGGGCAGTGGTGGCACATGCCTTTAATCTCAGCACTTAGGAAGCAGAGGCAGGCGAATTTCTGAGTTCAAGGCCAGCCTGATCTACAGAGTGAGTTCCAGGACAGCCAGAGCTATACAGAGAAACCCTGTCTCGAAAAACAAACAAACAAAAAACCTCAAAACAACAAGAATATTTTTCAGCCAGAAAATGAAATTGATATCTTTCTAAACTTTCTGCTATTGATTAAAAATATCTTGGTGATGAAGTTAGAGATGAAAATGATCTAAATATCAAAAACCAATGAATGGAGCATTGTTCAACATATGTGATTATATTATTAAGATAGGATTTTAGCTGCTGAGCCAACTGTCCACACCTGTTTTGGCTTGTGTACTCAGAATACAAATCCAAGGAATTAATCTGATGCACTTTTAAAACATAAAATATATGTAACTTCTTCATAGATCTCCTTTATTAGAATGATTTTTTTCCCAAAGGCAATAGAGGGAAAAGGCATGTTCTTCTTTGAACATAAATGTTTTGTTGTTGTTGTTGTTGTTTTTTCGAGACAGGGTTTCTCTGTGTAGCTCTGGCTGTCCTGGAACTCACTCTGTAGACCAGGCTGGCCTCGAACTCAGAAATCTGCCTGCCTCTGCCTCCCAAGTGCTGGGATTAAAGGCGTGTGCCACCACTGCCCGGCTGAACATAAATGTTTTATTAGTATGATTTTTACTGTGTTTATGGAGTAATAATTTGAAATAATTGTCTATTCTATTATACTTTTGCTTAGTTTCTGAATATATTATGATAATATATTATATTGTATATATTAATATATATTATTGTCATAGAGGCCATTGAAAGAAGAGTTGGAAGAATTTGCCACAACTGAAAAATATAACTAAATTTACATTTTGTCTATTTTGGAATTATTATCAAAGTATCAAGGGCAGAGAAGCTTTATTAGAAAATAGTTTATGTAGGTCACAGTTTTGTAGTCTACACATTCAGTCTATACAGCACTGACTTTGGTAGTATTGTCTTTGTGAATGGTTGAAATGCAAATATATTGGAGAGGAAGTAATAATATATGAGAAATTAAGAGGGGTTAGAGTCTCTTAACATCTACCAAGGACATATCTTGACTTATGTACTGCCACAAGACTCCTCTTCTTCTTTATGTCTCTCTTCTCTTCTCTTCTCTTCTCTTCTCTTCTCTTCTCTTCTCTTC
>JADRCD010201422.1:14977-26493 GCA_019843815.1 Montemys delectorum
TCTCTTCTCTTCTCTTCTCTTCTCTTCTCTTCTCTTCTCTTCTCTTCTCTTCTCCCTTCCCTTCTCTTTTCTTCCTTCCCTTTCCATCCTTCCTTCCTCACTTCCTTTCTTCCTTCATTTCTTCCTTTAATTTCTCCTTTTTTATTTTACTTTTTCCCCTACCTTTCTCTACCATGTTTTCTGATGGGAATAAATTTATATTATTGCATGTAATTGACAAGGCCTGTACCACACATCTATTCAAGTCATGAATTTCCTTCTTCAATGTTTCAAGCATCTACCAAATAGAAAACAAAGCTCTTAGCCCAAGAACCTTTTGCTGAGTAAATAGGTCATTTCTAAACTTTAACATTTCTCACATACAAATGGTTTCTTATGAATTGCTGGTTTACAAACATATAGGCATGTAGGTGCTTGCATCTATAATGCTTAATTCACTTCAATGGTCTTTTATTTTTTCTTTTCAAAAGATACCCTAGCATCATGGAACCATATAATTTAACAGGAACCTTAGAATTCCTTCTCCTTGGACTCTCAGAGGACCCTGAACTGCAGCCAGTATTATTTGCACTATTCATGCTCATATACCTGCTCACTGTGCTTGGAAATATTCTCATCCTCTTGGCCATCAGCTATGATTCTCGCCTCCACAGCCCTATGTACTTCTTCCTCTACAATCTTTCTTTGTCTGACATGGGATTCAGCAGTACCACAGTCCCCAAAATGCTGATAAACATGCAGACTCATAACAAATCCATAACTTATGCTGCCTGCCTAACTCAAGTGTCTTTCTTCTTTCTTTTTGGGGGTATGGACAGCTTACTACTGACTGTGATGGCCTATGACTGATGGGTGGCCATTTGTCACCCTCTGCACTACCAAGTCATTCTAAGTCCTCGTCTCTGTAGTTGTTTGGTCATAGTTTCACTTTTTATTAGTCTTGTCAGTTCACAAGTACACTGCTTGCTGGTGTCACAACTAACATTTTGCACTAACATAGAAATCCCTCATTTCTTTTGTGATGTTCCAGAGCTTGTAAAACTTGCTTGTTCTGACACTACTATCAATGACATAATCATGTTTCTTTTAAGCATCATTGTTGGTTTTCTCCCTGCCTCAGGAATATTTTATTCTTACTATAAAATTACTTCTTCTATTTTTAGAGTTCCATCACTGTTAGGGAAATATAAAGCCTTCTCTACCTGTGGATCTCACCTGTCAGTTGTTTGCCTATTTTATGGAACAGGTATAGGAGTGTACCTTAGTTCAACAGTTTCTAGTTCTTCCAGGGAAAGTGTAGTGGCTTCAGTAATGTATACCATGGTGGTTCCCATGATGAACCCCTTCATTTACAGCCTGAGGAACAGGGACATCAAGAAAGCCCTCCAGAAAATTGTCAGTCAGATAACATAAATTAATTATCTGCATGATCTCTTAATATATAGATTTTTAAACTGAGTCACATAACTGATTGTGGTGGCATTTAAAGTGAAGAAGTTCTAAATATTTCTGACTGTAAGTGATGAAAAATTAATTTATACACATAGTAAATCAAGGTATATCTTGCTGTGCTTGTCCAAGTTACATGTTGTAGTTTTATTATGTCCTGATGTCTGAACATATAACATTATAACTCGTCACTGCACATGGTTTTACATACCAAAGAATGTAGTCAGAAATAGTATAACTTGGTTTAGATTTAACTGTTTTGAACTGCTATGCTTTTACCATATGTAAAAATGAAAAGATAATGATTTAATTACAGAAGTAAAGATTTTCAAAAATTTTTAACATAATTTACCAGCATGTAAGTATGAAATTAATATATGTTAGACTTTTGTGAAAATAGTTTAATTTTAAAAATTGATAGTTGTGTTGCTGACTTGAGTTTTGTACAGCAGCTATTTGTATTAAATAACTTTGTGGGAAGGGAGACTCACTCCACTTTGATTATGGGGCCACTGATAGCTTTTCTCAGCTATAGGGTTTGCCCTAAACTTGAGGACATATGGGCAACAGCAATTGGACTCAATGAGTTATGTAAGAAGAAGATATGAAATAGGATGGAGAATATGTAATGAAAGGTGTAGGGAGAATTGTTGGGGATAAAGAAGGAATGTGTGATTGTTGTTTATATTTCATTATATAAATGCATGAACTTCTCAAATGTTAAGGAAATATTTAAATCAGTAAAAGAATTTTAATTTCATATTAAGACTAAATTTGTAGCAATTTCTGAAATGGTCTTGAATTAACTCTGGCTATTTTGTACTATGTATTTATGTAACTCATCCTACTCTACAATGATGTTTATTATCTCAAAATATTAAATAATCTGAGAAAACATTAAACTTACATATTTTGATATATAATATATTCGGTCATGGTTTTATCTTCATGAAAACTGAAAATCTTACATCTAAATAATAAATACGCAAATTGCATTATCTTTAATAAATACTAAAATTGCATGGATGGTATAGATTGTTAATGTTATTCTCTAACAATGTATGCATTGTACTTGATATTGGATTATATGATAACATTTTAACTAATACTGTAAGGAACTTTGAACATGATTCCCTAGACTTTACTATCACTTCCCATTTTAGCATCATCTTCCCACTAATTGACCTTCTATAACATAATATTGTAATTAATAGATTAAAAAAAAACAGTTTCAGTCCCTACACCAGGAGTAACTGGGACCAGCAGGACCTAGACACACAGGAACTACACCAGACCAGTGGCACGAGTAACCCAATCACAAAAGATCACACATGGTATGCATTCTTTGATAAGTGGTTATTAGCCCAGAAGTTTGGAATACAGGAAGAACGACCCACAAACCACAAGAAACTTTAGAAGAAGGAAGACTAAAAGGTGGACATTTCATTCCTTCTTAAAAAGGGGAATCAAACACCCACAGAAGGAGTGGCAGAGATTAACTATGGAGCAGAGACGGAAGGAAGGACAAGCATATAGCTATCTCCTAAGAGGCTCTGACAATACCTGACTAATACAGATGTAGAGGCTCACAGCCATTCATTGAACTGAGTACACGGTCCCCAATGAAGGAGTTAGAGAAAGGTTCTATGGAGCTGAAGGGTTTGCAGCCCCTTAGGACGAACAACAATTACTAACTAGTACCCTCAGAGCTCCCAGGGACCCAACCACCAATTAAGGACTATACAGGGTGGGATTGAATGTACTGGCAGCAGGTATATAGTAGAGGATTGCAAATTCGATCATCAATAGGAGTAAAGGACCTCGGCCTTGTGAAGGTTTTGTGCCCCAGTGTAGGGGAATGCCAGGGCCAATAAGTGGGAGAGGGTGGGGTGACAGGCATTGGGAGGGAGGAGGCAAAAAGGGTTTGTTCTTGTTTTTGTTTGTTTGTTTGTTTGTTTTGTAGGGGAAAATGGGAAAGGGAAAATGTACATGTAAAAAAAGAAAATGCCTAATTAAAAAAAAAAAAGAAAAAGAAAAAGACATAGAAAATTTCATGTGACAAAATCATAAAGCAGAGAAACTCCATAAACATAGCCAGTGTGTTAATGTTTTGCCCTTTCTGGTATCCTTAAACAATAAATTTTAGTATGTAATAAATCTGTCAATCTTTTGCATATCACGGTACTCTTTGATAATATTAAATTCTACCAAAATTATTCTGTGTGGACAAAAAGTTTGGTAAGATCTTAGCCAACTCATTTACTTTGATTTACTCAGATTATTTAATTTTTTTAAAAAATGTGAAAAGCATCAGAAATCAATTCTAATTTTATGGTGTCTCCTAATTTTATTTGCACTTGCAAACTCATGGAAAAAAGCCACATGAAGCAAACAGTGAGGGAGCCTTTAGATGTCACAGTTCTCTTCAGTTACATGAAACAACTCTTGGCAGGTGTAAAACTTTTCAACTGTATATTAGTGACATTTATGTTGTTATGATAAAAATATAATGTCTAAGGCAACTTTAAAAAAAAACATAAGCAACAGAAACCAAGGTTACTTCCATCTTTAGAACTGAATTCTCCCACCCTAACAAGTCCTAGACACACTATCACACTGGAAATGCAAGATTCAGATCTAAAATCACTTCTCATGATGATGATAAAAGACTTTAAGAAGGGCATAAATAATTCCCTTAAAGAAATATAGAAGATCACAGGTAAATAGGTAGAAATCCTTAAAAAGGAAACACAAAATCCCTTAAAGAATTACAGGAAAACAAAATCAAACAGGTGAAGGAAATGAACAAAACAATCCAAGATCTAAAAATGGAAATAGAAACAATAAAAAAATATCAAAGGGAGACAACCCTGGAGATAGAAAACCTAGGAAAGAGATCAGGAGTCATAGGTGTAAGCAAGAATCACCAAGTGAATACAGAAGATAGAAGAGAGAATCTCAGGTGCAAAAGATGCCATAGAAAACATTGACACAACAGTCAAAGAAAATGCAAAAAGCAATAAGTTGCTAACCCAAAACATCCAGGAAATCCAAGACACAGTGAGAAGACCAATCCTAAGGATAAAAGGTATAGAAGAAAGTAAAGAATCCCAACTTAAAGGGCCAGTAAGTATCTGCAACAATATTATAGAAGAAAACTTCACTAACCTAAAGAAAGAGATGCCCATGAACACACAAGAAGCCTACAGAACTCCAAATAGACTGGACCAGAAAAGAAATTCCTCTCATCACATAATAATCAAAACACAAAATGCACAAAATAAAGAAAGAATTTTAAAAGCAGTAAGGAAAAAAAGTTCAAGCAACATATAAAGGCATGCCTATCAGAATTACACCAGACTTCTCACCAGATACTATGAAAGCTAGAAGATCCTGGGCAGACATCATACAGACCCTAAGA
Source organism: Montemys delectorum (assembly GCA_019843815.1). Lineage (NCBI taxonomy): Eukaryota > Metazoa > Chordata > Mammalia > Rodentia > Muridae > Montemys > Montemys delectorum. The sequence continues at coordinate 19,848 of JADRCD010201422.1, forward strand.
GAACACAAATGCCAACCCAGGCTACTATTACTAGGCCAAAATTATTATTGCAAAGAATTATTGCATTGCTTTACAAGCAATGAAATCCTGATATTTTAAACATAGAAGTATATTTTGTTAACATCCCAAAGCTTTTCTTGAAAAATGATTAATTATTATTCTCAATTATATGGATGTGTTTATGTATGACTATAGTTATCAGAGTCAAAAGAAGAAATTCAGAAACCCCAGAGGGAGAATTCCAAGCAATTTTAACTGACGGATGTATGTCATGAGAACCAAACTTACCTTTTCTGAAAGAGTAAAGGTCTTAATTGTTTATCCATCTCTCAAGCCCCATGGCTTTCCCTTTCTGTTAGCATGTTTATGCCTTTATATTATTTGGAGTGTGAAATTTTTATTATTTTCTTAATAAAATTAATTACTTAATTAGTTAGTTGACACCTTTGTTCTTCCTATGGGGTTGCAATACTCTTCAGCTTCTTCCCCTAACTCTTCCATAGGGGTTCCCAATAACAGTCTAAAGATTGGCTATAAGTATCTGCATCTGTCTCATCAGCTGCTGATAAAGCCCCTCAGAGGACAGTCATTCTATGCTTCTGTCTGCGAGCACAACATGGCTTTAGTAATAGTGTTGGGGGTTGGTGCCTGTGCATGGGATGGATTCTAAGGTAGATTAGTCTCTGTGTTCTTTCCTTCAATTTTGGCTCCATTTTTGTTCCCATATTTCCTTTAACAAAGAACAGTTCTGGGTCAAGAATTTAGAAGATGGGTGGGTTGCTCCATGCATCAAATGGGGGCCATATCTACCTACTGGAGGTGATCTCTTTAGGGTCCATCTACATACCGTTAGGCATTTCAGCTGAGGTCAACTCCACTGGGTCTTGGGAGCCTCTCATTTCCCTGATGTCTGGAACGTCCTAGAGGTTCCCCAGTGCCCACCCCCTATTGACACATATTTCCATTCATTCTTCTGGTCCCCCAGACTTCTCTCCTCTCTCCATCCATACTTGACACTGTCCCCTTCCCCTCTCTCACTCAGGTCCCTCCTCTTGCTGCCTCCCATCATTATTTTGTCCCCCACTCCTAGCGGCACTAAAGCATGTGCACTTGGACCTTCCTTCTTTTTAAACTTCTTATGGTATGTGAGTTGTGTCATAGATAATCTATACTTTTTGGCTAATGTCCACTTATCAGTGATTACATACCATGCATGTCTTTTTCTCTGGGTTACATCACTCAGGATGATATTTCCTAGTTCTATCCATTTGCCTGCAAAATTCATGATGTCCTTGGTTTTACTCGTTAAGTAGTATTCCATTGTGTAAGTGAACCATATTTTCTGTATCCATTCTTTGGTTGGCTATTACACATGAGGCTACTATGAACATAGCAGAGCCCATGTTCATGTGGCATGGTGGAACATATTTTGGGTATTTGCCCAGAGGAAGTATAGCTGAGTCTTCAAGTAAAACTATTTCCAATTTTCTGAGGAACTTACAGATTGATTTCCAGAGTAGTCATACCAGTTTACAATTGCACTAGCAATGAAAAAGTGTTCCTCTTTATGTACATCCTTACCAGCATGGACTGTCACTTGAGTTTTTGATCTTAGCTATTCTGATTGGTATAAGATAGAATCTCACCATCGTTTTGATTTGCATTTCCATGATGACTAAGGATATTGAATATTTTTTGAGTGCTACTTGTCCATTCAAAAGTCTTTTGTTGACAAATCTGTTTAGCTTTTTACCCCATATTTTAATTAGGTTATTTGGTTTGTTGTTGTTCTTTTTTTTTTTTTTTTTGTCTTTGAGTTCTTTATACATTTTGGATATTAACCCTTTATCAGATATAGGAATAGAGACCTTTTCCCAAACTTAGGTTGCCATTTTTTCCTACTGACAGTATCTTTTGCCTTTCAGAAGTTTTTCAGTTTTTTTCAAAGATTTATTTATTATTATACACAAGTACACTGTAGCTGTCTTCAGACACACCAGAAGAGGGCATCAGATCTCATTACAGATGGTTGTGAGCCACCATGTGGTTGCTGGGATTTGAACTCAGGACCTTCAGAAGAGTAGTCAGTGCTCTTAACTGCTGAGCCATATCTCCAGCCCCTCAGTTTTTTAAATTTATTTTTATTAGATATTTTTATTTACATTTCTTTCTTTTTTAAAATTAGATGTTTTCTTTATTTATATCTTCTTTCCCAGGTTCCCCTCAAAAAAATAAAAAGTAAAATATAATAAAATAAAATTAAAAACCAAAAACTAAAACAAACCCCTGTTCTCTCCCCGCCCTGCTCAGCACTCCACCCACTCCTGCTTACTGGCCCTGGAATTTCCCTACACTGGGGCATAGAACCCTCACAATGCCAAGGACTTCTCCTCCCATTGATGACTGACTTGGCCATCCTCTGCTATACATATGCTGCTGGAGCCATGAATCCCCCCATGCGTACACTATGGTTGGAGTTTTAGTCCCTGGAAACTCTGAGGGTACTAGTTAGTTCATATTGTTGTTCGTCCTAAAGGGCTGCAAACCCTTCAGCTCCTTGAGTCCTTTCTCTAGCTTCTTCATTGGGGACTCTGTACTCAGTCCAATGGATGGCTGTGAGCCTCTACTTCTGTATTAGTCAGGTATTGTCAGAGCCTCTTGGGAGACAGCTTATACCAGGGTCCTGTCAGCCAGCACTTGCTGGCATCCACAATAGTGTCTAGGCTTGGTGATTTAATATGGGAAGGATTCTCAGATGGAGCAGTCTCTGAGTTGTCTTTCCTTCAGTCTCTGCTCCATACTTAGTCTCTACAATTCCTTCCATGGGTATTTTGTTCTCCCTTTTAAGATGGAACGAAGTATCCACACTTTGGTCTTCCTTCTTCTTGAGTTTCTTGTGGTTTGTGGTTTGTACTTTGCATATTCCAATCATCTGGGCTAATATCCACTTGTCAGAGAATACATACCATGTGTGTTCTTTTGTGATTGGGTTACCTCATTCAGTATGATATTCTCCAGATCCATCCATTTCCCCAAGAATTTCATAAATTCATTGTTTTTAATAACCGAGTAATACTCCATTATGTAGATGTACCACATTTTCTGTATCCATTCCTCTGTTGAGGGACATTTGGGTTGTTTCCGGTTTCTGGCTATTATAAATAAGGCTGCTATGAACATATTGGAGCATGTATCCTTATTACATGTTGGAGCATCTTCTGGGTATATGCCCAGGAGTGGTATAGCTGGGTCCTCCAGTTGAACTATGTCCACTTTCTGGAATAACCGCCAAACTGATTTCCAGAGTGGTTGTACCAGCTTGCAGTCCCACCAGCAATGAAGGAATGTTCCTCTTTCTCTACAACTTCATCAGCATCTGCTGTCACCTGAGCTTTTTATCCTAGCCATTCTGACTAGTGTGAACTGGAATCTCAGGGTTGTTTTGATATGCATTTCCCTGATGACTAATGATGTTGAATATTTCTTTAGGTGCTTCTCAGCCATTAAGTTTCATCAGTTGAGAATTCTTTGTTTAGCTCTGTACCCTATTTTTAATAGGGTATTTGTTTCTCTAGAGTCTAACTTCTTGAGTTCTTTGTATATATATACTGGATATTAGCCCTCTATCGGATATAGGATTAGTAAAGATCTTTTCCCAATTTGTTGGTTGCTGAATTGTAAAGGAAGAAGTCAAATTATCACTATTTGCTGATGATATGATAGTATACTTAAGTGACCCAAAAAATTCCACCAGAGAGCTCCTAAATCTGATAAACAACTTCAGCAAAGTAGCTGGATATAAAATTAACTCAAGCAAATCAGTGGCCTTCCTCTACACAAAGGATAAACAGGCTGAGAAAGAAATTAGGGAAACAATGCCCTCCACAATAGTCACAAATAATAAAAATTCCTTGGTGTGACTCTAACTAAGCAAGTAAAAGATCTGTTTGACAAGAACTTCAAGTCTCTGAAGGAGGAAATTGAAGAAGTTCTCAGAAGATGGAAAGATCTCCCATGCTCATGGTTTGGCAAGATTCATATAGTAAAAATGGCCATCTTGCCAAAAGCAATCTACAGATTCAGTGCAATCGCCATCAAAATTCCAACTCAATTCTTCACAGACTTAGAAAGAGCAATTTACAAATTCATCTGGAATAACAAAAATCCTAGGATAGAGAAAATTATTCTCAACAATAAAGGAACCTCTGGTGGAATCATCATCCTGGACCTTAACTGTACTATAGAGCAATTGTGATAAAAACTGCATGGTATTGGTACAGTGACAGGCAGGTAGATAAATGGAATAGAATTGAAGACCCAGAAATGAACTGACAAACGTATGGCCACTTGATCTTTGACAAAGGAGCTAAAACATCCAGCCGAAAAAAAAAGACAGCATTTTCAACAAATGGTGCTAGCTCAACTGGCAGTTAGCATGTAGAAGAATGCAAATTGATCCATACCTATCTCCTTGTACAAAGCTCAAGTCCAAGTGGATCAAGGACCTCCACATAAAACCAGATACACTCCAAATAATAGAAAAGAAAGTGGGAAAGAGCCTTGAGCACATAGGCACAGGGAAATTTTTCCTCAACAGAACACCAATAGCTTATACTCTAAGATGAAGAATTGACAAATGGGACCTCATAAAATTGCAAAGCTTCTGTAAGGCAAAAGACACTGTCAATAGGACAAAACAGCAACCAACAAATTGGGAAAAGATCTTTACCAATCCTATATCTGATAGAGGACTTTTATCCAATATATACAAAGAACTCAAATTTTTCAGTTTTATGAGTTCTCAGTTATCAACTGTTTATCTTAGAGCCTAAGCTATTGGTTTTCAGTTCAGGAAATGTTCCCCCTTTGCCAATGCATTCAAGGCTATTTCTCACCTTCTCTTTTATTAGATTCAGAGTATCTGGTTATATGTAGAGGTTCATAATCAACTTGGATTTGAGCTTTGTACAAAGTGATAAATATATACCAACTTGCTTTCTACATGCAGACCACCAATTAGAGAAGCACCATTTGTTGAACAGGCTTTCATTTTTCTTTTCTCAATCTCTTTATTTTAATCCTTAATTTTTTTTTACAGTCCAGACTTTATCCTCATCCTGGTTCACCCTTCAAACTGCTCCACTTGCCACACCTCTCCCCAGTCTCCAAGACTATGTCCCCACACTCTCACTCCACCAGACCTCCCCACTCTCTGGGGCTCCGAGTCTCTCAAGAGGTAGGTGCATCTTCTTTGACTGAATCCAGACCTGGAAGTCCTCTGCTTTATATGTGTTGGGATCCTTATATCAGCTAGTGTATGCTACCTGGTTGGTGGCTCAGTGTCTGAGAGATCCCAGGGGTCCACATTGGTTGAAACTGCTGCTCTATCTGTGGGTTGCCCTCCTCCTCAGCTTCTTCCACACGTTCCCTAATTCAACCACAGGGATCAGCAGCTTCTGTCCATTGGTTGGGTGTAAGTATCTGCATCTGACTCTTTCAGATGCTTGTTGGACCTTTAGAAGGACCATCATGATAGGCCCCTGTTTTTAAGCACACCAAACTATCAGTAATAATGTCAGGTCTTGAGGCCTCCCCCTGAGCTGGATCTCAATTTGGTTCTATCACGGGACCTCCTTTTCTTCAGGCTCTTCTCCATTTTTGTTCCTGCATTTCTTTCACACAGGAAGAATTCAGGATCACAGTATTTGACAGCAGGATGCAAAACCACTTGATGCCCCATCTTTTTACTGAAAGTGGATTCTACATGTTCCTTCTCCCCACTGTAGAACATTTAATCTAAAGTTCCTCCCTTTGAGTCCTTAGAGTCTCTCGCATCATAGGTCTCTGGTATATTCTAAAAGGTCCTCACACCTCCTACCCCCCCCCAAGGTTACCTATTTCGATTCTTTCTGTTCTAGTCACCAGTTGATGTCAGATGTGTCATGGCTAAAGATATCCTCCTGTCCTTGTAGGGTTTATCTTCTCTCCACCATTTTTTTGATGTATAGAAATACTTTAAATTTAAAAGGTCTTATTTGACAAATGTCATCACTGTCAGACTTAGACAATCCACATTCAAAAGGCTATTGATAATCTTAACATCTTTTTGTTGAAGACTTTTTTATACAATACATTTAATCATGTTTCTTTTTTCATACAGCTACAAGATTCTCCACATATCCCTACCTATGTAATTTTATGGCCATTTTCTCAAATTCTCTTTCAAAACAAAACAAACATTTACAAGAAGTATATTTAAGAAATCCACAATAACACAAGGACTAAACTGAGATACAATAGAAAGCCTGAGCAGATAAAAATTTCCAAACCAAGCAAAGTGAAAAATTCATCTCAAAAATAATGTTTAGTTAATTTTATATTGATACTCTTGTCTTTGTCAGGAAGCCTATCCTGAAGTGTGATTGATGTACTAATTTGAACACTACTATTTCCTTGATATCCCTGAGATTGTAGCTTAGTTACATTTTTATGCTGTAAAGAGACAGCATGATCAAGGCAAATGTCAGGAAGAAAAACATATAAATATGGGCTCACTTATAGTTTCACAGGATTAGTGTATGATAATCATGACAGGAAGAAGAGGGCATATATATATATATATATATATATATATATATAGTTGAGA
>JADRCD010201424.1:0-17723 GCA_019843815.1 Montemys delectorum
GGGAACGACGGGGGGGGGGCGTTCAGCCAGCTTAAGGGTTCTTCACAAAAAAAAAAAAAAAAAAAAAAAAAAAAAAGGAGAAGAGGAGGAGGAGGAGGAGGAGGAGGAGGAGGAGGAACCAGGTGGCCTGGCCTAGACTGATAGTCTTCGGAAAAACTATCCCACCCAAATAGGAAGGAGGGTGAGGGGACCAACAATTTCTCCTATAGACATCTTGGGAATTGCCAGGACCAAGTGTAGCAGATATGGGACTTCTGAGCCAGACAGTTATCACCGCTTAAATCCTACTTAAATTCTCACAGTAATAATCACACGTTCTGATAATCTATATATCCTAGGCACATTGCTACTTTGCATTTAACTCATTTAATCCTCATAAAAATAAAGTAGATTCTTTTTTATTTTTATTTTTTAAGATGGCTGGTTTCAGGAAGACCTCTGGGTGGACGAGATAGATAACTCAGTGGCTAATGGTACTTGCTACCAAGGCCTATAACCTGAGTTCAATCCTTGGAAATTGAAGTGGAGTCGAAAGAGAGAACTGATCCCACAAGTTATCCTCTAATCTCCACCAGCATTCCCACATTGCAAAGTAAAAAACAGTACCCTCCTCCCCTCAAAAGAGAAGGCGAGAATCTCATGGAGCCTATACTGGCCTCAAACCTGCTATGTAGCCAAGGATGACTTTGAACCTCTGATTTTTCTTTTTTCTTTTTTTTTTTTAAGATTTATTTTTTATTTATGTGTATGAGTACACTGTAGCTGTATAGATGGCCGTGAGCTATCATGTGTGTGGCTGCTGGGAATTGAACTCAGGACCTCTGCTGGCCCCACTCTCTCCGGCCCCCGCTCCCTGCTCCACTTGCTGCTCTCGTGTAATTCACTGTAGCTGTCTTCAGATGCACCAGAAGAGGGCGTTCAATCACATTACGGGTGGTTGTGAGCCACCATGTGGTTGCTGGGATCGGAACTCAGGACCTTCGGAAGAGCAGTCAGTGCTCTTACCCACTGAGCCATCTCACCAGCCCCGAACCTCTGATTTTTCAACCCCCACTTCTGAGTATAGGACTACAAGTGTGTATCACCAATCCATGGTTTATGGATGGCTTGGTGCATGCTGAGCAAGCACTCTACCAACTAAGCCAAATCCCTCACCAAGATAGAATCAAATAATATCCCCATTTTACCAAGTAGAAAACTCTCTAGAGAAGGCACATTACTTACTCATGTGCCTGAAGTCATTCCAGCAATCACTCTCTACAGAGTCAACCCCACAGGATAGCTATAACTGCCACACTGGAGAACGGGAAAGAGATTCAAACATGCTGATTAACTTGCAAGAGCTCTTTTCTCTGGATTTAGTCTTGTTGGTTTGCTCATCTTAGGTCCTCTCTGTGATAGGTGCTGGGCAGAGCAATGATGGGGGTGATCCAGAGAAATGTATCTCAGACCCACTCTCTGGGGCTCCAAATCTAGAGAAAAGGTGAATTAGTATAAAAAGCTACTTTACTTTTCCTTTCTTTCAATATGTAATTCCCCTTTCCAAGACAGGGTTTCTTTGTGGAGCCTTGGCTGTCCTGAAATTTGCTCTATAGGATAGAACTGGCCTGGAACTCAAAGAACTCTGCCTTCGCTGCCTCCCAAGGGATTAAAGGCATGCTCCACTACCTGCCCAATTTATGATTTTTTTAAATATTCTATTGGGGCAGGGTCCATGTGTGCAGATCACAGGATATTCTTAGAGAGTTAGCTCTTTTCCTTCACTGTATAGGTCCTTGGGATCAAACTCATATTGTTAAGCTTGCCAGCATGTACCTTTAACCAGCTGAGCCATCTCATTCTCTTTTTTTGAAAACAGAGTTTCAGGCAGTCTTTGAACTCACTATGTAGTCCAGAATGGCCTTACTCTCAAAGCAAGTGTGTGTGGGTAGGCATAGGTGTACCATCACCTACAGCTACATCCTTTTTTTTTTTTTTTTGGTTTTTTTTTTTTTTTTGAGACAGGGTTTCTCTGTGTAGCCCTGGTTGTCCTGGAACTCACTCTGTAGACCAGGCTGTCCTTGAACTCAGAAATCCGCCTGCCTCTGCCTCCCAAGTGCTGGGATTAAAGGCGTGCGCCACCACCACACCAGGCTCTACAGCTACATTTTAAAAATATTTTTACTGTGTGTGTGTGTGTGTGTGTGTGTGTGTGTGTGTTTGTCCTGCACATGCCATGGTCTATATGTGGAGGTTAAAGTAAACCTCTCAGAAGTTGGTTCTCTGTTAGTCCCATGGTTCTGCTTCTTCCAGGGATGAGACTCGGGTTATCAGGCAAGTGTTTTTACCAGATGAGCCTCTGAAGCCCCAGCCTACTTTTCTTTTTTTTTTTTTTTTTTCTTCAAGACAGGGTTTCTCTGTATAGCCCTGGCTGTCCTGGTGAAGCTACTTTTCTTGACTGAACTCTTTACCATGTTCTTAAGGTTTTCAAAGCAAATAAACTGGTAAAATTTTACTAAAATGACCGACCATGTCTACCCAGTCTCTCAGCAACTAGGTTTGTGTTTCCTGTCTTGGGGTTTTGTGTCTTCCAGCTCCATCCCATCCTTGCTCGAGCTCCCTACGTGCACTCCTTACTGTTCCTGTGGCCCTAAATGCTGGCCCCTGCGGTTGGGTCCTTTAGTCTCTACACTACTACCAATGCCTGGCTTGAGGGTCTCTGACCTTGCATGTGATTCTCCTGGGATCTGTACAATGTGGACCATTCATCTCATAGTTCTGAGTCTGTTCCTTTGTCTGTAAAATAGCTTAAGGGATATCACATGGTACTTGTAAGACACAGTGGCAGGTGAGCGATACTCAATATGTGAAGGCTGTTACAACAGACATACAAGCTACAGTTGGAACTCATCCTAAGCCTTCTCTGAAATCAGTGGTGGTGATCCTTCTGAGCATATTTCTGACTATTTGGTTTATGTAAGAAGCAGGAAGAGTGTGTTCTTACAACATGCCAAAGAACTATAAATATTCTTCCATTTGATCCTCTTAATAAACTGGATGGGTAAATTTGGTGAAATCTATCATACAGATAAAGGTGATTTAACAGGTGTGGTACCACAAGCCAGTAATTTCAGTGGTAGGGAGGTAGAGGCAGGAGAACCAGGAATTCAAGGTCATTCTTGGTTACGTGGCAAATTTAAAGACAGCTTTGATTGTTGTGCCTCGAAAGGGGAAAAAAGGGAAAGGGGAGGGGAATATGTATGGCAAGATGGCAAGGTACTTGCTGTCAAATATTCCCACCTTAGACTTTGGGGTGGAGAAATATGGAGATAACCAACTCCCATACATTGTTTTCTTACCTCCACATATGAGTTGAGCACATGTATGTGCATGTGCACACACATAAACACAAACAATACATCAATAAATAAATGTTAAATTTTAAAAAATCATTAAAAAATGAACAAGCAGTTAAGCTGCCAGTCTCCCCTCGCCCAGTAGGCACTGAGTGCTTCCTAAATTGGCATTTGTCCATCGTCCAAGTAGCTGCTGGGGTTGATATTTTCTGGTATCTCTTGTCCTCCTGTGGATTTGCTTATATCTGGAAATACCCCAGACAGGCTGTGCCTTAATAGTATCACTGATGTCCAGTATTGTCCACAGTTGTTGTCCAATCTTCATATGCACACCCTCATGCCTACCCTTTCAAACAGACTCAGTGTTCACAAAGATATTTCAGCACCCAGTAGTATGGGGGCAGTGCACAAGTCGGGGATAGAAAAGAAAATATAGCCTGATGTGTCAAGAACAGCTCCACAGGGCTGAAGAGATGGCTTAGCAGTTAAGAGTACTGTCCGCTCTTCCAGAGAACCTGGGCTGGATTCCTAGCACCTACGTGGTGACTCATAACCATCTGTAATTCTGGTTCTAGGAAATTTGTCACCCTTGTCTGGTCTCTTAGGGGACAAGGCACACACATGGTACACATACATACATACATACATACATACAAGCAAAACATCAATTCTCAAAGTAAAATAATAAAAAAGAAAAGATTTCCAATAAGAAGTCTTCACTGACTTCTTGTCTCCCTGCCACCCTCAAAGTTTAGCTATAACTCTTTTTTAATTTTCTATCCATTTTAAAAGAAATATATGTACATTTTAAAGATTATATATATATATATATATATATATATATATATATAAGATATATGTAAATTTTAAAGATACACACACACACCAGAAGATGCCATTAGACAGTTGTGAATTGCCATGTGGGTGCTGGAAATTGAACTGAGGACCATTAGAAGACCAGTGAGTGCTCTTAGCCATTGAGCCATCTCTCAAGCTCTATTGGCTCACTTTTTGCTTCTCTTTGTAGAGGGATTTAATCCAGCAATATGGCTACTTTGGCTGGAATACAAACACACTCAGTACACACCTTTAATCCCAAACAATGAAGGAAGGTAAAGTTAGTTTGTACAAGGAAACACCCATGTGTGAAAGTTATGTCTAATTGACTGGCAGACAAAGGGATAAGTTAGAAAATGATTTGACAGGGCTGGAGAGATGGCTCAGCGGTTAAGAGCACTGACTGCTTCTTCTGAAGGTCCTGAGTTCAAATCCCAGCAACCACATGGTGGCTCACAACCATCTGTAATGAGATCTGATGCCCTCTTCTGGTGTGTCTGAAGACAGTGAAAGTGTACTTAAATATAACAATAGATAAATCTTTTAAAAAAAATTATTTGACAGAATAGGATATGCTCAACTCTCATGAAAGAGAGAGGAAAGGAAAGCTAGTTGAGGGAGCGGTGCAGAGAGAGAGAGAGAGAGAGAGAGAGAGAGAGAGAGAGAGAGAGAGAGTGTGTTTTACCAGACAGTTATAGAAAGACAGGTAGCAGAGAGAGAACAAGATAGACACAGGTAAAGACAGAAGGAACCTGAGAAGATTAGAACATTTTGCCAAAGTTAGTATGAAGCCAAGCACAGCAATTCAGTTAGAAGATGAGAGAGAAGCCAGATTCAGTCAGTCAGCCTGTAGAGGAATTTGAGCCAGAACAACTGAGTTGAACCAGCTAGTCAGAGCTCAGAAAGAACTAGAAAGGGTGAGCTAATTCAGCAGTAAGTCTCAGAGGCTGAAAACATTCTAGGCCTAGTTAAGATTGTACAGAGGCTAGAAGTTTCCAGGACTAGGCCTAGGTTAGCAGACAGAGGCAGTAAGCCTTCCAAACAATAATTACATCAGAATTAAATATATATACATATATATATACATGTATATGTATGTGTGTGTGTATATATATATATATGTGTATATATATATATATATATATATGTTTCTTTTTTTAAGACAGAGGCTGGAGAGATGGCTCAGTGGTTAAGAGCACCGACTACTCTTCCAAAGGCCCTGAGTTCAAATCCCAGTAACCACATGGTGGCTCACAACCACCTGTAATGAGATCTGACACCTTCTTCTGGTGTGTCTGAAGACAGTTACAGTGTACTTATTTATAATAATAAATAAATCCTAAAAAAAAAAAAAAGAGAAAGAGAGAGAGAGAGACAGGGTTTCACTGTGTATCCCAGATGGGGCTTGACTTCCTATGTATTCCATGTTGACCTCAAACTCAAGTAATCCTCTTGAGTCTGCCTTTTAACACTTGAAAAATAGGCATGTACCATTACTCCCAATATCACATTATTTTTTAGGACTATTTTTATGTGCATGTATGTGTGACTGAGTATATATATATGCACCCCATGTCTGTGCAGAAGCTGCTGTTGGTTTTCCTGTAACTGGAGTTATGAACCGTCATATGGGTGACGAGAAGAGAGCCCAGTTCCTCTGCAAGAACAGTAATTAACTGCTCTTAACCCCTGAGCCATCTTTTTAGTCCACATTGGTGCCCCCCACTGCCCCATTTATTTTTGGCAGGGTCTCACTTTTAGCAGTAGCTGACCTGAAACTTACTATGTAGACCAGGGTTGCCTCAACTCATGAGATTTGCTTATTTTTGGCTTCCCAGAGATGGAAGTAAAGGTGTGCAGCAGTCATGACTCTTATTAAAACATGACCATGTCTCTTCTTTGCTGTTAATCAATTATTTAGTAGCTCTCCACAGCTTTTATAAGCAGGGATAAATTCCTTAGTGTGGTGCTCAACTGCTTTTGTAATCTGGTCACCCTCTACTTCAGCAATTAGATTTTAGACCCTAGCTTTATCTTCCTCTTCCACGAAACTTTGATTATCTTTTCTTTTTCCCTACATCCTATAATCACCTGTCTATCTTCCCACATCTGTAACATTAGAAACATTCTATCTAGTTTTTTTAGGACTCTGGCCACAAAGTAGCAAATAAATTTCTTCTCTAGATGCCCCCCTACCCTACAGGAAGTTCTTTTATTTTTTTAAGATAGTTTTAATCTGTGACCCAGACTGGCCTAGAAGTTACTATATAGCCTAGGCTGGTCCCAAACTCACAGCAACTCACCTGCCTCAGTCTCTTAAGCATTCAGGAGCTAGTTTAATGAGGCAACAACAACTTAACTGATTGCTTGATATTTCAGCCTAATGCAGGGGCAAGAATAGAGTAAGAACAGGAAATATTTGATGGATTTTACTTTACTGGGTTTTAAAGACTGTACTGAAACAAATCTAGCAGCACTTTATGAACTGCAAGATAGGCCTTTTGAGAGCAATTGCTAGTGATTGGGATGAAGGGAGTAGGGCTGGGGAAGGTGAAGAGACAAAGAAGGCAGAGACACAGGCAATGCTAGACATCCAGGCCCAATACTGACCTTGCCTCACTGAAAGGCAAAGGAAACCATGCTCTTCCTGAGCTGCTGAGTTTTGTTTTTCCCAGATATCTTTGTCAGGATCAAGACATCCTTCCTGGATGGTTTTAAAGCCCACACTCTGAGGCTGAGGAGATGGCTCAGTGATTAAAGCACTGGCTGTTCTTCCAGATGACCCCAAATCATTTCCTAGCACCCACATGGCATCTTAGCATCATTTGTAATACCAGTCCCAGGGCATCTGATACTCTCTTCTAGCCTCTAAGAGCAACTCTCCCACATAGTTCATAGATACACATTCTGGTAAAACACTCATAATATAAAACTCAAAAATCTCAAAAAATAACGATAGATTTGCTAGGAATGGTGATACATGCCTTTGATCTCAGCCCCCCTCCCCTTAAAAAAAAAGTCAGTCATGCATGATAGAGCACACTTTTTTTTTTTTTTTAAATTTTGTTTTTTTCGAGACAGGGTTTCTCTGTGTAGCCCTGGCTGTCCTGGAACTCACTCTATAGACCAGGCTAGCCTGGAACTCAGAAATCCACCTGCCTCTGCCCCCCAAGTGCTGGGATTAAAGGCGTGTGCCACCACCGCCCGATGAGACAGAATATTATTGTGTAGCCTTTAATGTCCTGGAACTAGTATTGTAGACCAGGCTGGCCTCAGGCTCACAGAGATCCACTTGCCTCTGTCTCCCAAGTGCTGGGACTAAAGAGTGTGGCCACCACTGCCCAATTGTAATAAAAGTACTCTTAACCCCTGAACCATCTTTTCAGCTAAACAAACAAAACAAACAAAACCAAAACTAAACAAAACAGAACAAAAAAAAAACCCACAACAACAACAAAACCCAAAAAACTAGCAAAATGGCTCAGCAGGTCAAAACACTTGCTATGCAACCCTGATGCCTTGATTTCAGATCCTGAGAACCCACATAAAGGTGGAAGGAGAGAACTGACTCCTGTAAGTAGGCCTCTGTATGCAATGGCATTATGCCTACACACACACAACTTCTACTACTTCTACTACTGCTACTACTACTACTACTACTACTACTACTAATAATAATAATAATAATAATAATAAGTGATACAATCTGGACTGGAGAAATTGCTCAGGGATTAAGAGTATATACTGCTCTTACAGACTAAGTTCAGTTTCCAACACTTACGTAGGGTGGTTCACAAGTACCTGTAATACTTACACGGAACATAAATAAATGTTTTCTGTAGTGTTTTCACACAGGGTTTCTCTGTGTAGCTCTAGCTGTCCTGGAACTTTCTCTGTAGACCAGGCTGACCTCCAACTCACAAATCTACATGCCTCTGCCTCCAGTGTTGGGATTAAAGGCATGTGCCACCACACCCACAAATAAATATTTTTTTAAAAAACAAAAGTGATTAAAAATCAACACATGCCAGGCAGTGGTGGTGCACGCCTTTAATCCCAGCACTTGGGAGACAGAGGCAGGCAGATTTTTGAGTTCAAGGCTTGCCTGGTCTACAGAGTGAGTTCAGGAAAGCCAGAGCTACACAGAGAATCTGGGGGGAAAAAAAGGGGAAAAAAATCATAAAATTATAGATCTTGAGAACACCAAAAAAATTATAAGTAAAGTATTTGACATAGTGGTAGAAGGAGTTAAGTACAGTTATCATGTATCTTGTATTCCAGTAATTCAACTCCTAGGTATAAACCCAAAAGAAACATATGTCTACTAAAATCTTGAATACAAATGTTCATAGCAGTATTCTCCATAATAGCTAAAAGTGGAAACTCAAATTTCTATTAACTTATTTGTATACAGAAGATGGTATACACAGATAATTAAGCCATAAAAATAAATGACATATTGAAACTTTTTGTTTGTTTGTTTGTTTTTTGAGACAGGGTTTCTCTATGTATCCCTGGCTGTCCTGGACCTCACTCTGTAGACCAGTATGACCTCCAACTCAGAAATCCACCTGCCTCTGCCCCCCAAGTGCTGGGATTAAAGGCATGAGCCACAACTGCCCATATATTGAAACTTTTAATGCCTATGGACTTTAAAAACACTGTCCTAAGTGAAAGCACTAGACACAATTTACATTGAATTCTACAGTAAGTCAATGTACAAAAGAGATTAATGAATACTTGCTAGGGCTCAAGAGCAAAGGTACACAGCAATTACTAAAGGGTGCAGGGCTTCTTTTTTAGGGAGTTATAAAAACTGTCCTGGAATTACATAGTTGAGATGATAGTATAACTGTTTTATTGTATTAAAAACTACTAAGCTATACACTTTAAAAGAATGAGTTAGAGGGGGCTGCAGAGATGGCTCAGTGGTTAAGAGCGCCGACTGCTCTTCCGAAGGTCATGAGTTCAAATCCCAGCAACCACATGGTGGCTCACAACCATCCGTAATGAGATCCAATGCCCTCTTCTGGTGTGTCTGAAGACAGCTACAGTATACTTATATATAATTAATAAATAAATCTTTAAAAAAAATAGAATGAGTTAGAATTTGTTTAAATTACATTTACTTAAAATAAGACCCAAGGCCAGGCACCATGGTACATGTCTTTAATTTTAGCAATCAAGAGGCAGAGAAAGATGGACTGCTATGTGTTGGAGGTCAGTTTTGTATACACTGAGTTCTAGGTGACCCAGGGTGAGACCATGTCTCAAAAACATCAATAACAACAACAACAACAACAGATCCAGCCAAAAACTGGGACTTAATAAAAAAACTGGGTGGTGGTGGTACACGCCTTTAATCCTAGCACTTGGGAGGCAGAGGCAGGCGGATTTTTGAGTTCGAGGCCAGCCTGGTCTACAGAGTGATAGCCAGGGCTATACAGAGAAACCCTGTCTTGAAAAAAAAAAAAAAAACCTCAAACATCAAAGGTATTCACATGGAATTTCTAAAAATCTAATTGGGTGCTACTTATAAACCTCAGCCTTCCTTGTCAAGTTGTACAAGAGGGAGAGAATCACCACTTACTCATATTTACAATGGGGCAAGCGTGACCTCGGAATTTGGCAAATTCTATTACCTACTCTGACCTTCACAAACACTTGTCATTCATACATAATGAAAGTGTGACACAGCACAAGTATTTGTCAAAGTCTGAACACTTGCAGATCTGAGATAGACCTTCACTGTTTGACTCCAGCTCTGCTGTGCTTTCCATTGCACCATATAGAAACCTGGAGCCATCAGTCCAAAGCCATTGCACTTTGATGGTTCTGCTGTTTCCACAGGCTAGTCTTTGCTCCAAGCACCAGTCTTTCACAGCTGCATAGAAATCTCTCAAGTCATTTGTGAGAAAGGATAGAGGCTCCTAGGAAAGAACCAGTCAATACAGGGCTCCTAACGCCAGCAATAAGACTTGGTTCGGAAAGTTCCTGTGAGTATCCCCAATTGCTTGCCTTTAGAGTGGATGAAGGAATGACCAGGGCAGTGGTAGTGCACACCTTTAATCTCAGAACTCAGGAGGCAGAGGCAGGCAGATCTCTGTGAGTTCAAGGCCAGTTTGGTCTACAGAATGAGTTCTAGGACAGCCAGGGCTGTTACAGAGAGAAACTCTGCTTAATAAACCAAAAATAAATATAATAAATTAAAAAACAGGTTACATGAAGGAAGATGATGGTAACTCTAAGGGGTATTATTAGATTGTGGGTTGGTGGGGTTGGGGGGTGGAAGAAGGCCTGGCTCCAAACTGACGGCTTTACCAATCAGGAGTCCCTGGGATGATAAGTTATGGATTACAAGTTCACCAGAATAATACTTAATAAGGAACTTCCAAGTCATCATCGTCCTCCTCACTGAAGCATTTCTCCTTCAATGTACCCTCTACAGTCTTCCTCTAAGTACACATCATTGAAGAATCCCAGCTTCTCTACCTCTACTAATACTTTAAATTGAATATACTCACCGGCCGATTTACTTAAGACACATTTCAAAACCCATGCCTTAAAACATTTAAAATAGTCAGTCCCATTTTTATAAAATAAAATGTATCTATCATTTATTGAGGGCAAACTGTGTACCAGGTACCATATCAAATGTTATATTCCAGGCTGGTGAGATGGCTCAGTGGGTAAGAGTGCTGACTGCTCTTCTGAAGGTCCTAAGTTCAAATCCCAGCAACCACATGGTGGCTCACAACCAAAGGGATCTGATGCCCTCTTCTGAAGTGTCAGAAGACAGCTGCAATGTACTTACATGTAATAAATGAATAAATCTTAAAAAAAAAAAAAGGGTCACAGAGTGAAACTCATTGTGTACGTGTATAAATCTGTCAATAAAATAATTTTTAAAAAATGTTATATTCCTCTCATTTCATTCTCCCAATAGTCTGTAAGTCAAGCAAAATTACCCTTATTTTACAGACAAGGAAACTAAAGTTCAGAATCACTGGGAATTTTCCCCATATGATTATAGTTGGGCCTGGATTTAAACTGGGGCTTTTCTGATTTTGAAGTCCGACAATTCTATTATTTTGCTGCTAAAACAATAATTCACTTATCTATGAATCATATATGTAAATTGTAAGGTACATCTACTATGTGCCAAGTCTTAAGAACACTAAAATAAATGTCCAGGGCAGGCTTAAATGTAGTTGCATTTCAAGACTGAAGGACCAAAAAAATCAGAGGTTTGGGATGGTGTCAAGAAAGCCACTGTAAAGATCAAAAACAAATAAACAAACAAACACAAACACCACTAAGGATTGTTGTTCATTTTGTTTTTAAGACAGTTTCACGTATTCCAGGTTGGCTTTCAGCTTCATATTCTGCCTCAGCTACCTGAGAGCTGGAGTTACAGATCTTAGCTATTACACCCCACCTGCTAATGACTTTCTGATTCAGAGTAAAGGCAAGGAAAAATGATGGAAAAGCAGGGTGTTTGGACAGAGGGGTTTGGGGATGGTGGCTACAGATGGATGTTCAAACTAGCTTTTCCTGTTAGGTGATTATTATTTACTGAACAATGACACTATATCATGTTTCTTCTATTTACTGTCTTATTTCATCTTCACACCAGTTTAAGATTTTTATTGCATTTATTTATTTTGTATGTGTGCTTATGTGTGGGTGCTTGTGCCATGGAGCATGTGAATGTCAGAGGGCAATTTTCAGGAGCTGGTTCTTTCCTTCCACCATGTAAAGCCAGGGATGGACTCTCATCATCAGGCTTGGCAGAAAGCATTTACTTAAGCTATCTTGTCATCTTCTGGTCCTCCTACCTCCACTTTCCAAATGCTGGAACTACAGGTGTGCACTCTATGTCCAGTTATGTGTTGCTGGGGATTGAATATAGAGTTTTGAACCTAGCAGGCACCTGCTGTTTCAACAGCGCATCAGCCCCAACCCCACTTCATTTTTGAGATTTTATTTTAAAAAGATTTACTTATTTATGTATATGAGTTCTCGTTTGCATGAATGCCTGAATGACAGAAGAGAGCTTCAGACAGAAGAGGACATCAAATCCCATTATATACCATATGGTTGCTGGGAATTGAACTCAAGACCTTTGGAAGAGCAGCCAGTGCTCTTAATAGCTAAGCCCAGCCATCTCTCCAACCCCCCCCCCCCATCTTTTTGTTTTTGAGACAAGGTTTCTCTGTGTAGCCCTGGCTGTCCTGGAGCTTACTCTGGAGACCAGGCTGGCCTCGAACTCAGAAATCCGCCTGCCTCTGCCTCCCAAGTTCTGGGATCAAAGGTGTGCGCCACCAAGCCCGGCTCTCCAGCCCCTTTAAGATGTTTTAAAATTCTTAGCAAATCTCGTTTCAGTTCTATATTGATGTCTCAGGACGTGGTGGAGAGGTAGTTATGTACCCTCTTTTTTGAGCACAGCTCCTGCTATCTGTGAGACCTCAATAATTAGGGAGGTCTGGTTTCTAGAACATGCCCACTCCTCTGCTCTCTTGGCTAGATCCTAGGATGAAAATGAAGCTTTGACCCAGACCAGGGAAGGTAGGAGGCACAGAAAAGAAAATAAGTAAGATACAAAGTAACAAGGTTCTGACAAGAAGACAGCCTGAACTTTACCCCGACTGGTTAAGATTACCAAATGTGTCCAGAAGGCTGGAAATTTGCGCAAGAACTCCAGAACAAGTATAGGTTCTGAAAGTGCTCCTGAAGCTGAAGGGCCAAGAATCCTCATTGGGATTAAGCTCTATAAGGTAAATCCATTGCTCAGGTCTACCCTAGAGATTCAGAGAGGGAAAGTGTACGGCGAGGGCTGGCTTGCGCCGGAAAGAACAGGGGGGAGTGTAGTGTCTGCAAACAGTCTCTGTGGACCGACAGGTATCCCGGAAGGGTCCTCCAGCTCTGCAAGTGCAAGCTAAGTGTCCAAGGAGCCTTTCCATCATTGCACGCAGACAGGAGCTAGAGAAGGGTAGAGCAATTACCATGTCATCCTTGGGCCTTCCTTCTGATTGGCCGGAGCTTCCGTAGCGAGTCTCCGCGCTCCAAGGAAGGGGGCGGGGCCTGGACGCAACGTCACTGCTGTTTGGGGCTCACTACTCCAGCCCTCTTCGAGGTGCCCTGTGTGACGTCACGATCCTCTCTCAGCCAACCGTTGCCGCAGAGGGAGTGGGACTTCACATCCCTCCCCATCGTCCCTCCTTTTTTTTTTTTTTTTTTTTTTTTTTTTTTTTTTTTTTAATCTTCCCCTTTCCCCGCAATTCCTTACGCCCCTCCTCTTCCCCTCCGCTCCTAATCAGAGACCGCCTTCACGTTCGGTTTCAAAAGGCTCGTCACCCAATGAATAACGGTGTCGGCCTCGAGTGGCGGACCGGCCTGCCAATGCCTGGCCGCCAAGGGCGGAGCGCCCGGAGCCGACCTCTGACGGTGGACGGCGTGTGACGCAGTCAGGCCTCTGCGCGCTGCGCCCGAAGCGGCGGTCGGTGGCTGCGGCGGCGGCGGTGGCGGCGGCGGCGACGGTTTCCCGGAGGCCGCGCGCTGCTCTGGTTAGCGGCGGGTGACGGACGGACCTGGGCTATCACTCCAGACGCACCGCTGTAAGTCCGGAGCGCTGCCGGGGCCGGGTGGGTAGATCTTCCCCTCCGTACCGGCATCTGCGCCGGACGCCCGGGGCCCTCTCCGCCGCCCAGTCTCGTGCCGGGCGCGCTCCTCCCGGCCTGCGTGAGGGGGCGGGGCCCGCGGCCTTGCGGCCTGGCTCGGGAGGCCCTGGGAGGGGATCCAACGGTGTGGGGCGTAGGCCGGGGGGGTCTCGGGTCGCAGCCCACGCTGAGTGAACCTCGTTTTCTCCGGTGCTACTCATTCATTCGTTGGGTGGAGGTGAGCAGCCCGCGGTAGGCAGGCCCTTGCAGGGTGGTGCCTTGGGGGACTTCAGTGAGGTCTCCCCGTCACTTCTTGACCAATCTATAGGACGCGTTTTGTCTAGGGCTAACCAGAGGGTTGAGTGAGTCAGAACTGCGTTAGCTTTTTAAGACACTGACAGTTGTCTGGTCAGTGGAATGAAGGGTTCTTTCTGTTCCGTGTAAACCTAAGTGAGAAAGATTGAATTTCTGAGTTACTGTAGCCATAAGCATTTAAATTGTCAATCACCCCCACTTTGCGTCACGTACAGAGAGGCTTTGTAGGTAGGAGGTAGAGTTTCAGGAATCCCAGGTGTCTTGACTCAAGTCTAGTAGACTTTTTATATTATTCCACCCTTCCTATATGTTCCAGTCTCCCAATATTGGCAGTTCTTTATTTGGTAGGGGGAAGGACACAGACATTTGACATAGTTTTCAAAACACTTATAGTTTAGCTGCTATCATGTTTACTTCTGTATAGGAAGATAACTTGATTAGTAGTACCCTGATGTGGACTTTTTATTTTTACTATTTTTGCTTTTTTTTTTTTTTTTTTTTTTGAGACAAAATCTCACTCCACATCCCTGGTTGGCCTGGAACCACCTGCCTCTACTGCTGAGGTAATGTGATTAAAGATATTTGCCATCACATCTAGACTTAACATAGACTTTTGAGAACTAAACTTTAAAAATGGTGAAAGAGACTTTAACCTTGGTAGTGCTCACCTTTATCCCAGCAGTTGAGGCAAAGGCAGGAAGCTGTCTGTGACTGCAAAGCTAGCCTACTCTACATATTAAGTTCCAGGACATCCAGGGCTGCATAGACCTGCCTCAAAAAGGGGAAGGGGAGGATAAAACCAAGATAGATATGGTACAAGCCTGTAATGTCACCAGTTAAAGAAATTGGAGCCAGAGAACTAGAACATACACAAACATGCAGGCAAAACACATGATACAATATTTGAATTCATTTCAATAAAATGAAAAAATGAGGCTGAGCATATTAGAGGTACTGGGAAATACATTGATAAAATTAAATCTGATACTTAAGATTCCATGGAATTAGTTGTCATCTTGATCTGAATATATCGATCAGCTTGTAGCTTTGATGTTTGTATAAACCGTAATGCCTAAACAAATAATGCAAAAGCACAGAAGAGAACTGAAGTCTTTTCTTGTTTGTTTTGTTTTGTTTTATTTTGTTTTGTTTTTGTTTTGTTTTGTTTTTGAGACAGGGTTTCTCTGTGTAGCCCTGGCCGTCCTGGAACTCACTCTGTAGACCAGGCTGGCCTCGAACTCAGAAATCCACCTGCCTCTGCCTCCCAAGTGCTGGGATTAAAGGCGTGTGACACCACTGCCCGATCTTTTTTTTTTTTTTTAAGATTTATTTAATTTATTTTTATATATATGAGTACACTGTGGCTGTACAGGTGGCTGTGAGCTATCATATGTGTGGCTGCTGGAAATTGAACTCAGGACCTCTGCCCTGCTGGCCCCGCTGAGCCATCCCGACAGCCGGCGAACTGAAGTCTTAAAAGTTGTAACCTGGTATTTTCTGTACCACTTTCTCAGTTTGAGCATCACCACCTGGCACATACTCCCTTGTAAGCTTCCATAGCGCTTACCTCATCCTCTGCTTGTAGCAGACATTTTACATTTTATATAAAGATTTATTATTATATGTAAGTATAGTGTAGTTGTATACTGTAGTTGTCTTCAGATGCACCAGAAGAGGGCATCAGATCTCATTATGGGTGGTTTTGAGCCACCATGTGGTTGGTGGTATTTGAACTGAGGACCTTTGGAGAGCAGTTAGTGCTCTTAACCACTGAGCCATCTCTTCAACCCTAGCTATTTGTCTTTTTATTAGGTTATGTGGTTTTTGTGGATTTTTTTGTTTTTGTTTTTGTTTTTTAATCTTGCTGGCTGTGATGGGAATGCCTTTAATCTCAGCCCTCCAGATACACAGGCAGGTGGATCTCTGGAAGTTTTAGGTCAGCCTGGTCTGCATAGCAAGTTTCAGGTCAGTCAGAACTATATAATGAGAACCTTTCACAAAAACAAAACAAAAACAAAACACCCCAAGACATAGATAAAAATATTTCTTAATATTTAGGTATGTGGCTCATAGGTGGTCCTTAGTTGTATTTTGTGAATAAACAAATACAGAAAAGTTAAACTGAAAAATACTCCAGAAAAGAGACTAGATATTTATGTAATTCTGAAATACTTTGTACTTTGTAGCCAGTAGCTCCTAGGTATCTAATTACACTTGTAGGACACCAAATTCACATTTGGGAAAACATTATTACCTGTGTGGTGATAGTCTAGGACATCAATATTTTAATACTGATTAATTTCTAATAAGAAACTTTGTAAAATTCTGAAGTTCTATGCCTTTAATCCCAGCACTCAGTAAATAGAGACAAGGCGATCTCTGTGAGTTTGTGCCCAGCCTGGTCTACAAATCTATCTTCAGGAGAGCCAGGGCTGTTACACATAGAAACCCCATCTTGCCCCCCATATACATGTATATATATACATATGTAATTATGTATATATATTATATAAATCTTAGTAGAGGCCAGATATTAAGCATTTATGAGGATTTGGTGTGCTGTGTTGGAAATTGACCTAAGTATTCATTACATGCTTACAGCAGGATAGCTCAGCTATAGCAGCTGAGATTATTGAGATAATTTTTTTTTTTTATTTTTGTTTTGTTTTGTTTTGTTTTGTTTTTTGAGACAGGGTTTCTCTGAATGACCCTGGCTGTCCTGGAACTCATTCTGTAGACCAGGCTGGCCTCTAACCCAGAGATCCACCTACCTCTGGAGATAATTTTCTAATTTGGAGGATCTCTTGTTTTGTTTTTTGTTTTTTGTTTTTCTGTGTAGCCCTGGCTATCCTGGAACTCAACTCAGAAATCCGCTTGCCTCTGCCTCCCAAGTGCTGGGACTAAAGGCGTGCGCCACTGCCCGACCATAAAACTGTATTCTTACTTTGCTTGTAAAGTCAGTTCATAAATTGTCTAACAACTTTTTTTTTTTGAGACAATATTGGTAGTGTGTAGCCTAAGGCTGACTTTAAACTCCTAATTCTTCTGGCTTTCCCTTTTCATGTACACAGTGGTGTGTGCCACCATGCTTCGCTTTCCGTGAAGAACTTACCAAGTACTGTTCTTGGGAAACTCTAAAACTAAGTCCTAGAGCCTTTCCTTTAGGTTCTCTTCTCGTTTCTGTGGTAGATTACCTTTCTCTTCTTTAAGACAAATCAGGGAATAGCTTTGTTTTTAAGAGGAAGGAGTAAAAGAGCTATTGATACTCAAAATTACATGCAATATTGAAGACTCAGAACTTCAGTTTAATGGGAAATAATTTTTTAGTTTGGAAATTATTTATTGAGACAGTGTCTTGACTGTACCAGGTTGACCTGGACTTAATGAAACTACATCACTCTCCAGCCCAGAAGGGAGTATTTTAATAGCCTTTTCAGATGTTTGTATTCTCCATTGACACTACTCTCAAACCTTGTTCAAGGTTTGTAATAATACAGATTCAGAAGCCATATCATTACATTTATGTCCTGTGTTACACAAAGTCATCAGGAATTTTTTTTTTTTTTTTTTTTTTTTT
>JADRCD010201425.1:0-54071 GCA_019843815.1 Montemys delectorum
CCTCTGCTTCCCAAGTGCTGGGATCAAAGGCATGCGCCACCACTGCCTGGCTTGGAATCAATTTTGTATGTGACTGCAGTAGTGATCCAGACAGCAAGAGACATCCATAAATGAAACCATTTTCTCATATGGATACCTATTAACTCATCTCATTTACTAGAGAAAAAAATGTCCCACTCTTCTGCAACGCCTCATGGTCATAAGCTAGAGAACTGTATCTTGATCCATATGATCTATTCTGTTGATACTTTATTTGTGGGAAGGCTTAAATCATGGATTAAGTTATCTTAATACATACTGTATTACAAAATTTTGCTTCTCTGTCAGCTTTGATTACTTTTTGTAAAATTTGTTATTCAAATTGTCAAGTTTATCAACATAAAATTGTTCATAGTATCCTCTTAAAATTGCTTTGTCTGTAAAGTCTGTACTGATGTCTCCTGTCCATTATTTTTCTTGCTTGCTTTCATTTTCTTTCTTCTTTATTTTTGCACTGGCTGGACTTGAACACAAATACTGGAATTATAGGTATGTGCCACCATGCTCAGGTTTTTGTCTTGTGTGTGTGTGTGTGTGTGTGTGTGTGTGTGTGTGTCTGTCTGTCTGTGTGTAAAAGGGAGGTCTATTTTATGCTACTTAAAAGTAATATGCTATTTTCCTCCTCACTGTTTTTAAGATTCTTGTTTTATTATGGCATGTACAGGAATGTCATGTGCTCATTTTGCGTGTGATTTGAGTCTCCTGAATGTATGAATAGATTTCTCACCAGTTTTTGGAAAGCCCTAGACCATTTCCTTTGAACACTGCTTCTACTCACTCTGTCTTCCCTTTCTGGGATCCCAGTGAGGTGTGTCCGACATCTGAGAGTGCTGCACACACCTCTCCTACTGATGCTCACTTATGCCTGCCTGCTTCCTCACTCCTTTTTGACTTTGTGCTTCAGTTTGTCCTTCCTTCGTTGGTCTAGCCTCAGGTTAGTTACTTCTATGTTCTGCTGGGTCTGACCTGCTTTCAGATCTATACACTGCTTTTTTATTTTCAGACAGTGAACATTTAGCTCTCAAAAAATAGTAATAGCTATTATTATTAATAATTATTATTTTGGATTTTTTTTTCAAGACAGGGTTTCTTTGTGTGGCTTTGGCTGTCCTGGAACTAGCTCTGTAGACCAGGCTGGCCTGGAACACACAGAGATCTGCCTGCCTCTGCCTTCCAAGTGCTGGGATTAAAGGTGTGCACCACCACTGCCCAACTAGGATAGCTTTAATAGATTTAAAATTGGTAAACTCTCCTTCGCTTCTCTAACCCCTTCTTTAGTGTATCTTCTGCAGTACAATACTGATAACTGTGCTCATGTCCTTGTATGTTAAGTCTACCTCATGAGTCACATGTTTTTCTCTTGACCACAAATCATTTTCTTATTGATTCACATTTTTCAACAGGTTTAAACTGCATGACGGACATCAGAAAACATTCTAACAGTGGCAAGTAATGCTGTCTTATGCTAAGGGGATTCCAGTCTTTGGCTAGTGGTAGTAGGATCCATTGTCACATGGGCCCAGACCTCCAACAGGCCTACTGCTGCTCTGAGCTAGTGAGCCTCCATCTTCCCATACACCAGAGTCTTCAGACACTGTGCTCTGCCCTCTGAGCTCCAACTCAGCCTCCAGTTTCCAACCCACCATCCCATGAACTGCCAACAATTGACAAAAATCTCCAGGGTAACTAGCAGTCAGCTTGAGGTATACATCTGTCTCCTGAGAGTCTGTAGGACTGTGCGAAACCTTCCTGGCTCCTAAGGGTTTTTAGGGCTCCTCCTACATCTGAACCCAGCAGCTGTGCTGCCTGGCTGTCCCCAGTGTTGATGAGGTCCAGCCTGAACCTTGGGCAAGGAAATATTTGCCTTGAATTTTCAGATGCTTTCTGGGAAGAAGAGCTAAGGATCTCTGGACCTAGCTCTCTCCTGAGCCCCTGGAACATCCTCTTATTACCCCAGCACCAGCTCTATCCTTCCTAATAAGAACCCCCTCAGCTAAGGCCAGGCTGTGCTTACCTTCTTGGCCTCAGTGATCTCTCCTCATTCATTGTTATCCCTTGTCTTGGAATCAAGAAGGGCAAGTCCTCAGGTGTTGGGTCTGCATTCCACCCAGAGTGAGGGGAAAACAACCAAAAGCCATTTACAGGATAACCTGAACTGTGAAACAGACTGAGCTCCCAGGCTGCTGACTCGAAGAGGTTCCCAGGAAAAGACCATAGGAGTCTCTTTTTAAATCTGTTCTGCATAGATCTATGTTCCATGTGTCTACAAAGGAACTCTGGCCTCACTGACTATACCTGAGGCCACCTTGTGCTGAAAGGTTCTGAGGAGGCTCTGGATACCCAGGACCCACCATGTAGAGCCAAAGGAGAAAACACCAGTAAGGCACCCAGAAGATGGATGGTCATGGCCTCAATGTTGTTCCCAGCCCATCATGAGGACATCCCTAGGGTATGAAAACCCATCCCACAGAGCCACTGGGCAGTGCTCTGTCCACTAAGAGAAGGGTGTGGCATAGCAGAAGGGCTCCAACACATCCTCAGGAGCCTAGCTAACCAAGACTGACATATGAGTTTCCTGAAGGGAACTTCAGAGCTTTTATGAACTGTGAGCAAACACTGAACTGTGAGGTACACCCATGGTAGGAAGTTTGCAATTCCCTAGAGCTTGGCACTCAAGAGCTGTCAACCACTCTGAGGCCCAGGCAGAGCAGACAAAGGCTAGCCTGAGCCACTGTGGGCACAGGTATCATACAAGAGGATATGGCCAGCTATGGCGACTCGGGGGGGGGGGGGGGAGGGCTGAACATTTGACATTAATACCCGCCTTCCAGCCCTCATGACTCACAGTGGGCTGGGCATGTGACTTCAGTGACCGTCTCCAGCCCTCACCTTATTTTCCGCAGCAACGTGTGGAAGGGCCGGAACAGCTCAGACATGTCCTCCACCTTTCGGTCCAAGTTCAGGGGTCCATCTGCATAGACCACAAGGCCACTGTATTCAAGACACACAAGCCAGTGTGGTTAGGCTCTGTAGGCCTCTGAGTGAGCTCTGTGATTTCAGCTTCAGCATCTACGAGAAGACTGACAGCCAGCTGGGGCACCCACACTTAGCAAAGTCATGGCTTCATCCCTCACCTCCTATGAGTAAAGTTTCAACAAGTCAAGGAAAAGGTGACGACAATTACTATCCAGACTTTACCATCAAGTTTATTAGCTTGGTTCCCAGCAGGGATCTAACAACCGTGGAGTGTATCTGTTCACCTCAGTGCTGCAGAAAGATGAGATCAAGGTTCATTACTAACGTCTATCTCACTGAAACTGAAAGACTAGATCTGGAGAGGCTGGTAGGAATCAAGCCTAAAATTGTCATGTTGGAAACCCAAGCATGAGCTAGAGACCCACGTGGGTCTCTTATCACCCTTCAGGGCA
The DNA here is from genome assembly GCA_019843815.1 of Montemys delectorum. Taxonomy (NCBI): domain Eukaryota; kingdom Metazoa; phylum Chordata; class Mammalia; order Rodentia; family Muridae; genus Montemys; species Montemys delectorum. Next base: position 3,468 of record JADRCD010201425.1, read on the forward strand.
GGAAACAGCATCTTGTTTACCCACAGGCAGGACTGACCCTTCCCTGGATGGCCCCTCCACACACGGACTGGAGCTTTCCTCATTGTCCCAGCCCAGCACTTAGCATCCAGCACCCAGCTCAATATCTGCTGAAGGCCAGCTCCACTCAGGTGTCACCTCTGGGCAGCCCTGATTCCATCAACTCATCCCCTTGACAGCCACCTTCACCCTCTGGAAGCTCCGAGGCCTACTGCCCAGCTCTGAGAGCACCAAGCCCCAGCTCAGCTCTCTCTCAGGAGCCCACAGAATATAATTCACCCGTGCCTCTGCTCCCTCCTCTGAGCACAGTTTAGGGCTACTGGGCTTTCTGCTTGGAGACCCTACTTGTTTCCACCACTGTGACATGACCTCCTTTCCAGGAGAGTCCCAGTTATCACCATTCCACAGAGTCCCTGTCCATTTGTAACAGTCTTCTTTAACATACCCAGTTTGGTAAGAAAAAGTGACAAGCAGAATCAAAGGCACTCTTTTCCCCTTGAAAGGTTCCGTGCACAAAACAAGAATCAAAAGTCACAGTAGAAACGCACTGTGCCTCCTCTGGGCTCTAGGGTCCTGTTGAGTGGTGAGCTCACACTGAATAGAAGCAGGTTATGGTGGGGACTGTACCCTGGAAACGTGAGGTCAAACAGAGAAAGGGGGAAGACAGGGAGGCTGTGTGTGTATGTGTGTGGTGTATGTGTGTGTGTGTGTGTGTGAGAGAGAGAGAGAGTCAGACAGATAGACAGACAGACAGACACAGACAGAGATAGGAGAGACAGAGAGAGACCGAGGGAGAGAGAAACAAAGAGACAGAGAGGCAGAGAGAAAGGGAGAAAAATAAAGAGACGGGGGGGGGGGGAGAGAGAAACAAAGAGACAGAGAGAGACAGAGGGGGAGAGACAGAGACAGAGAGACACAGAGAGAAACAAAGAGACAGAGAGAGACAGAGACAGAGAGACACAGAGAGAAACAAAGAGACAGAGAGAGACAGAGGGGGAAAGACAGAGGGACAGAAGGAGAGAGAGAGAGAGAGAGAGAGAGAGAGAGAGAGAGAGAGAGAGAGAGAACTGACTTACAAGACTAGAGAGCAGGGTAAGTTCCAACTGCATGGGGTAGGTGGCAAGCAGTTTGGAGATGTGATTATGTGAAGTCCACTGCACTAAAGAGGGCAATCTGCTGAACCCAAAACTGTTCATCTCAATGGTAACTCATCTTTAAAATGCATTACAACGTCCAGACTGGCATGCGTGCTAACTATCTGGGTACAGTGGCCATGCTGACACATGAATCCATGGTAACTGGAGATGTGGTAGCCCCGTCCTAACAGCATTTGCTGAAGGCAGCATCCCTTCCTCTTTAAATACTCCTGGCATGGTGATCTAGGATCATCTGGGCACAGATGGAAGGGTTTCTGATCTCTTAACTCCACTTCACTGGCCGCCAGACCTTCCTAAGTGGGCAGGGCCACCATTTTTATTTGCAGTAAAGTTTTGAAACAGACTATGTAAATCATTTTTTGTGTTTCTTTTTTGAAGTTGTTTTGTGCTCTGCAGGGCCCATGGAAGCTCCATATAAGAATCTACAGGATGGCTTTTCTATTTCTTCCATAAAAGGGCAAGGGGGGGGGGACTGCAGGGACTGTGAATCTGAAGGTCACTTTGGAGATCGAGGAGAGCCTCCCAGGCCATGGACATAGGCTATGGGCTGAGTTTTTTTCCCCACAAATGGTCTGCAGTCCTCAGTAGCTATGTCTTTGACCTCCTTGGTTAAATTTATTCCTAGTCATTTTATTCTTTGTTTGTTTGTTTTGGTTTTGGTTTTTGGTTTTTTGAGACAGGGTTTCTCTGTGTACCCCTGGCTGTCCTGGAACTCACTCTGTAGACCAGGCTGACCTCGAACTCAGAAATCCACCTGTCTCTGCCTCCCAAGTGCTGGGATTAAAGGCTTGTGCCACCACCACCTGGCTTATTCTTTTAAAAAAAAAAAAAAAAAGATTTTTATTTTTATGTTTGTGAATACACTGTAGCTGTCTTCAGACACGCCAGAAGAGGGCATCAGATCCCATTACAGATGGTTGTGAGCCACCAGGTGGTTGCTAGGAATTGAACTCAGGTCCTCTGGAAGAGCAGTCAGCGCTCTTAACCGCTGGGTCATCTCGCCAGCCACCATTTTATTCTTTTGAATGTTGTTTTTTAAATCTTGTAGTTAAGGCTGAGGGTGTGACCTAGTAATACAGCACTTGCCTGGCATGCTCCAAGCCCAGGGGAGACCCCAGCACTGGGAAGACAAGCAAACAACAAACACAAACAAACACCCAAAAACTGCATGTCTCAAGTGACATTTAATTACATTCAATGGAATATTAGCCCTACAAAAAGAAAGAAAGAAATTCTAACACATTTTAATGTGCTGAGAGAAAATAAGCTAATTCTGTGTGGTTCTACTAACAGAAAATTCCTCATATTGTCAGATCCCCACGGGAAGAAGAGCAGTGAGTGGCAGGAGGGGTGGGATGGTGGCATCCCATCCAGACAGGGATGTTTAGGATGGAGGTGGGCAGTATCTGACAACAGTGAAGTGCTCACTCAGAAAGGGTTAAAATGGGGGAGACATGGCTCAGCAGGTAAAGTTACTTGCTGGCAAGCCTTGCAACCTGAGCTCAGTGTCCAGAATACGAGAGCTTCAGGCTGCCCACTGACCTACACACACACACACACACACACACACACACACACAACATACATACACATCACTAATAAAAAAAATTTTAAAGGGCTAAAATATTAAGTTTTATGTTATGTGTAGTTTATCACCATGGTAAAAACACTTATTTCTTTGCCTTCTGTTTACACAAGTGTTAATTTTTACAGAGGGCTGGGGCTGTAACTCAGGCGGTATGCATGGTATGCAAGTAACTAGCCTGGCATGCACGAGGCCCTAGTTCTAACCCCAGCACTGCATGCCTGTGATCCCATCATGTGGGAGGTGGAGAGAGGAAGACCAGCTGTTCTAGGTCACTCTTGGATACATAGCAAATTCCAGGTCAGCCTGAGACATGCGAGACCCTGTCTTAAATTTAAAAAATGGGCTGGAGAGATGGCTCAGCAGTTAAGAGCACTGGCTGCTCTTCCAAAGAACCTGGGTTCACTTCCCAGCACCCACATGGCAGCTCACACCTGCTGTAACTCCAGCTCCAGGGGATCTGATACCTTCACACAGACACACATGCAAGCTGACAGCAGTGCATATGAAGTGAGTGAACCATTTTTTAAAAGCGTCTTGTACTGACAGCATCTGGCTCTGTATTGCTCAGTGAGGATGTTTCCTTGACACCAGCGTTCTCATAGTCTAGTGACAACAGTATCACAGTCAGTGCCTTAGTTTTAGATATTCATCCCCTCAAATATTTTTATTACAAGCGCTACTTTTTGGGTAATCTGTATAATTGTGCATCGAGTCTTAGCAGATCAAAGTGGCAAAATTCTACCAAAGCCCACCACGCCCCACCCTCCAATAAGTGCAGGAAGGGAGCCTGCCTTCCTGTGGGGATACACACCCACAACACAAACCCTATTTATACAACTGCAGGACCAGAAATCCTACAGAAACAAAAACTAGGCTTTAGAGAGAAAAGAAAGAGATAGAGAATGAATGAATGAATGAATGAATGAATACATCCATGCATGTACTCGGGCACATGTGTGAATGTAGGCGGCACTACATTACCACAAAGGGTAAGGAGTGTGAGGTGTCTGTGATACAAGTATTTTGAAGTTAGCGCCAACCAGTACCCAAGTCTAGCTGTGGTGGAACTGTGATCTGAAAACTCATGGATGGGTTGGAGAGTGGGAAGCTGTACATATAGAATGTTAAAAACCAAATAGAGCAAGTATATCATTATGTGAACCTGGAGGTAAGGAGCACACAGAAGGCAGAACTGGGGAGAGGGTGGATACAAGGTGAGGGGTCACTGAGGCAGAGGCCAGACTGTGGCAGGTGTGGGCAGATCCATTATCCAGGTGGTGAGGCCTTGGCAGGAATGAACAGGTGCGGTACCCCTCTTATTTGAAAATTTCCAGGATCACTGGTACCCCAGGCTAAGAAGTGGCACTCTTCTGATAAACAGTATGTGGGGGCAAGGGCCAGGCTCACACAGATGGCTCTAGGGACAGAAGTGCTGGAGCTAGCTATAGGAGTTGCTGTGATGTGGACAGGCCTTCTGGGGAGATATGGCTGATGTAGACCCAGGTGAGCCCAGTGGGATCCTGGGCTGGTAGGCAATAGTGACCCTGTGACACAGGCCATGTTGGTCAACCAAGTGGGTGGGCCAGGCACAATGGTCACCCAATATCAATACGTGTTCACCATATGGACACAGGGAGGACACTCCAGGGCCTCCTCCTGGGAAGGTGCCAAGTGTGAGAAGCGAGAGAGCACTGGGTTGTAGGTTGTGTGGACCTGGTGAGCATCAAAGGTGGGGGTGTGAGAGAAGCTCCCACAGTGGGGCTCACCTGGGTGGATTCTATCAGACACTGCACCTTTTGGTCCCTCAGATCCACACTTGGCTTTGAGGTGATAGGCCTTCTCCTGAGGACCCTATCAGTTGACTATGCAACGTTCCCTGTCATGAGCCAAAGCTCCCGCGCTCTGAGCGCCATGTTCCTCTGTCTGCTCTCCTTTCCCATATACCCTGGGTGTACTCCACCTTGTGGAGATCACTTCAATCCTCTCAGCTCTTCTCTAAGCCTTCCTTCCACCCTGAGGAGAAGGAGCTGCATGTCTACCTCTAGGACGAGCCTCCCAGAATAAAGCCACACCCACAGTGGCCTTACTCTGTTCCAGGAATAGTGTTCTGGGTGGGCTACAGATCCAGTTGCCGGCAGTATGGCATCCATGATACTGGCCAGTGAGGAGTGGCCACTGTTCATCAACCACATTTGTTCTGGCCCAGATGAGTGTAGAACCAGTGGTTTAAAAGTGGAATAAACATGGAAAACAGACTTCAGAATAAAACTGAGCATGGTGGGGTAGCCCTGTGATCCAGTACTCATTGGGTAGAGGCTGAGGGATCAGAAGCTCAGGGTCTTCATTGACCACATGATGAGTTCAAGGCCAGCTGGGGCTATATGAAACTGTCTTAACCCACCAACCAACAAGAAAGAAAACAGATTCCAGAGTTAAATCTGGAAACAGCGCAGTCAGGGGCTGTCTGACACCTCTGTTTATTTTAAAACTGGTGTGCTGCCTAAGGTAAACTTCAGAGTGCTCCCAAGGGCTTCTGAATAAGTTGTCCCCCAAACCCACCTGCACTCAGCCAGGAGAACAGGGGTCAAAGCAGGAAGGAAATGCATAGTCCAAAATGGCAGCTGGCTCTGCAGAGCTTCCCAGGGAAGCCAGCCCTTGCACATCATAGATGTATTCTCCTAGGTTGCAGGTAAGTGCTGGGTACTGCACTTCAGAGCACTTACAATGGTCTGTTAAAAGAGAGATGGGGGCTGGAGAGATGGCTCAGCATTTAAGAGCACTGACTGCTCCAGAGGTCCTGAGTTCAAATCCCAGCAACCACATGGTGGCTCACAACCATCCATAATGAGGTCTGATGCTCTCTTCTGGTGTGTCTGAAGACAGCTATGGTGTACTTACATATAATAAATAATAAATAAATCCTTGCTGGTCAGCACTAACAAGATGCACATTCCAAAGAATTTTGTTTTGTTTTTCAGACAAAGACGAGAGGTAAGAACAAACCACTGCACCATTTCCCCCTAATGAACCAGAGACACCTGTGAGCCAGCGCGGGCCCACAGGTCCACCTGGAAACAGTCACTCCGCCCACTTTATGTGGCTACTGGGAACTTGCAGTCTTCCAGCTCAACATGCTCATTAAGCATGATGTCCCCAGATTCTGCTGACTAAAGGTATTTTAAAGTGGCATCCCTGAGCTGTGATGTGACCCTTTGGATATGCTGAAGAGAAAGAAGAAACTCTGTAAGGAAATGGGGGGACTACATGAGGAAGGGACTGAGTGGGACTGAGCTGTTAGAAGGTTCTGGAAACACCAGACAGTGCTCAAACATAACCCTGAAGGCCTTCCCTGAAGACATTTACACTCGAGCCAGCCCCCCCGCTCTGCTTCTCCCAATATCTACCCCAGTGCTTGCCTATGTAAGGGACGAAAGTGCCCCCATTTTTTAGGCCCAGAACTTTGGCTGTCCTTAAGTGCCACCTTTCCATACCTATGTTTCCACCTCCCGTGGAAGGCTGCTATGTGTCTATGTTCTAGATTCCCTGAGGCCCTGCTGTGAGACCTTTGCATGGCCTGGACTTGGACCCAGTCTGACCTCTGTTCCCTCTCCTTCTCCTACAGGACTCTCCGTCCCCACTCTTATCCTAGCTACACTCCCGCATGCCAGGCCATCTCCCAGACTTCATACCCAGCCAGCCATCACCAAGCCCTGCCAACCCCATGAACACCCACTCAACAGAAAGATGGAACACAGACGTAGAATAAGCTCGAACAGTTGGACTCTGCTCTTAGTCCCAGATACTCAGAATTCCTAGCAAGCAATTGAACACATTGTCTTTGAGGTATGTAAGGCCCCAAATCCTACATTCTATCTTGACATCTTTAACCCCACAAGACTCTCAAGGCTGACCAGTTTGTTCCTTATTCTCCCCACATATGTTCTGCCTTGCTAGTGGGAAAGGGTCCTTTGGTGGGACCAAGTACAAGTTAGATCACAGCTCACCTGAACTAATGGGCTCCATCTTCCTACAAACCAGAAACCACTCACTCAAACCATATTCTCCTTTGGGAACAAGGGCCCCTTGTCTTCCCACAGCCCTGCACTGTATACCAGAGAACCTGCATTGGGTGTGTGTCTACCTCCCCCGCCCAGTACTAGGCAGCAGGACTCACTGACTGGTCTGCAATAAAGCCACGTTCCCCAACCGGGGAAGCAGGAAGTTCTCTGAACACTTGGCTCCTCTTTGCTGAGGAAGCCAGACTCCAGACTGCTGGGGGTTGACCACAGCAGAGTCTTCAGTGTGTGAGGACCGTTACCAGTCCCCAGGAAGCAGAAGACACTCACCACACGATGGCCAGCCGAGGAATGGTAAACATGAGGGCCGGTTCGTAGTCATCGATCATGTCCTGGGTCAGGTACCCAAAATCCAAGGCTCTGGCAGAGGGAGAGGGGAATGAGAGGCTATCCATGGGTGGACTCCAAGCACAGGGGGGAGTAGAGTACCCAGTCCTCTCTAGGATTCCCACTCAGGGGACAGGTGAGGAGGGTGACCTGTGCCACCTCAGTCACACACATAAGACTTTTTTCTTTTGTTGGGAAAGTCCCAGACAAGTGGCCATAGCTCAGTCTGTTTTCCTCTCGTTCCACCTCTGTGCCAATAAGGAATGGAAGGGCAGGAAGTGTGGGAATCTGCGTGAAAATAGCTGTCATCCTGTCAGGTGTCTATCTCTCATGACCAGTACTCTGCCTAACCTGGAAGCCAAGACAACTCAAGGGCCACACACAAATACAAGGCAAGAATATTCTCCCAGCTAGCATCTCCTATGAAATCTAGGTTAGTTCCCTTCCCCCCACTATAAGCAGGTGGCTTTTCCAGTACAACAAACACCCCACAAGCAGGTGCTGAGCCATCAGGACTTCAAAGCAAAATGTACTTTCAGCCACCTTGTTTTCTGGCAATTTGAAACACTTCTAAAGGCATAAACAGCGAATGGTCTGCCTTTTAAAAAATAACAACTGACGGTGTGACTTGATCAGTTTCAAAATGAGCACCACAGTTGACTCTCTGTGGTGAATCTTGGCCCCAGACTATCTGGAGAATATGACTTTGAACTGCCAGACAAGGCCTCATGGCCGCAGTCGCAATCCACCCGTGGTGAATAGGCCCGAGCCCTCAGAGGCCCACAGAAGCTCTTGAGGTGAGCAGCCAACAATTAGGGAAGTAGGGGATAAGAAAGTAGAGAAGCGGAGGAGGCAGAGGGTGAGGGAAGTAAGGGACAGGGACTAGACAGCAGCTGCCTATTAAGGCACACACTTCTGTCTGTCTGTCTGTCTGTCTGTCTGTCTGTCTGTCACATGACTCCACTGACCTGTGGGCACCTGCCCTGTGAGCCAGAGCAGAGGGAACCTGGGGTGTGAGTCAGTATGGGCTCTGGCTTCTGCGTGCCCATAGGCATGAAGAGAAGCAGCAAGCTACTGCCTTCCCACCTAGGCAACTGTGACAAGATGCCCCCCTGAGCAGCCTGCCTTTACCTCTCCACCGTCTCACAGAACAGCACGATGACCTCCTGCTGCACATAGTACTCCCTGGGGGACTTCACTGGCACCATGGCCGAGACATAGCTGCAAGGCAGAGGCGTCTGTCAGACCTTTGTTCCCCAGCTTCCCAGGCCTCCCCAAACAAGAACATGAAATTAAAACCACAGCCCTCAATATCACCCCCACCCATGCCACTGGTTTCTTAAATACACAGCTCCCAGCTTTACAGGGACCATTTAAACCAGAGCCCCCAGTCCTGCCCCAACTCATCCCTGACTGCCATGAAACCACCACACCACTTAAGGGACTGCTCCCACCTTAGCCCCAGCTGTGAGCAAGCATTAGTCTATAATGGGCCCACAATGGGGCTCAGGCTCCTGGGAGACCCCCTTTCCCATGGAGTATGGACTCGGGCCCTGCGTACCTCAGCTGCCCAGGAGTGGCCCCAGATATTCACAGGACTGAAAGGGTGCTGGCTGAGCAACTGGGGGTGTTGTTTACATGACATTTGTCAGTTTGTTTACCCGATCCCAGGTGAGAACATTTTCATGCCTTCTAAACTAGGAACTCTATTTTTTTTTCTTGCTATGAGACACAAGAAAATCCTCCTCATCCTCTGCACTCGGACTTCTGAGAGAATACTTCCTTCTAGAGGTCAGTCAGGGTACCCTACAGCCAGTAGGCATGAATTTCCTGTCTGCAAGCATCACAAAATCGGTGCGTAGAGCACACCAGGCCTCTCCGTTAAGCCTATCCTGAGCCCTGTCTCCCAGGGGCTGTGACTGGCAGAGCCCTGCTGGACTCTATACCCTCTGTTTTCCCTCGTCCTTTGGAGGTTCCCTTACACCCCCTCACACACACAAAGATCCCCAGGAGCTATATGCCCAGCTCCTCCTTCATCATTTGATGAGAAACATCAAGATGTGGCCCCAAAGAGCAGGTACCCCGAAATTTTGAGCAAAATCCATTATTCCAAATGTCTAACGCATATGCACGGGGCCATCAAGGTCACCTCAGTTCAAACTCAGCAAACAGGACATCAAAGCGCCTCAGCGCCTCCCGCATCTTCTCCGTGTAGGTGTTGAGGTCTCGTAGCGCCTGGTCACGCAGAGTGCCCCGCACATCCTCCAGGCTTCGTGTCAGTTCCTTGGCCAGCGGCCGCATAGCCATGCTTTCCAGCTCACGATTCATGATGATGGAGCCAGCTGCCAGGCACTGTGGGCAGGAGGGTGGGCTTCAGAGTGGCCTGCAGCTCTGAGACGCTGCATGTCCTCAGGGAACCTGACTCTGTACACTCAAGGCCCCAGTGCTCAGTGTGGGATTCAATACAGGGGGACCTAGTGATGTGACTCTTGTTGCCTCCTGGTTCAAGGTGGCTGCCAGGAGGGAGCCAAAAGTGTCTAAAGGCCACACTCGGGGTTGTGTCCTGGAACAGGATGTCAACAAGGGTCCAGCCACCCTGTAGGCCATGACCTTACTGGGAAGTCCTAGGCGCCTCTTGCACACACTTGCACACGTACACACACACACACACACACACACACACATCTAAAGTTAATAAGAACAATGTTGCAGCATTTTCTCTGTCCAATCACACGAGGGCAGTGACAGGCCTGTGACTGGACAGGAATAGAGAAGTGGAGCTAGAGTTGGAGGAGAGAGGTCAGGGAGGAGGAAGAAGGGGATCTTGATCATGGAGTCAGATGACGAGGAAGAGTCAGATCCCGTGTGCTTATACAACCAAGCAAAGGTTTTTACAAAATAGATTAATTGGGTTAGAATATTGCCTTTATTATTTGGTTCTGAAATTATTGTATTGGCATCTTGTAAATTGTGATCTTATTATTAAACCTGACTGGATATTAAAGCCTTAAGAGCCATGCATTACCTTCGGGGTACTAGGCGCTAGCTAGATGAATGATTGCGGGGGGGGGGGGGGGAATGCGTTGCATGTGAGCGAAATGTTGCAAATAGTTGGGAGAGAATAACAAGAGCCCGCTGGGACATGGTGATGCCAGACAGTACTGGCTCAAGAACGTGGCCCAGCGGGAAAGGGAGTTTGCCGGGTGGGTGGATGCATTTTTTTTTTTTTATTAATTCCCGCCACAGAACATGATCTCCCTGATAACCAAAATCACTTATTTAAAAAGCATCCTATTCCTGGTTGAAGAGGCCTCCATGCACCCTAAACCCCGCCCCGCCCCCAGCCTGGCTGAGGAGTTTGCCTGCTGCTCTCAAGGTGGGGACCAAGGAGTACGGACAGCTCCCAGTTGGCTTCTTCCAGTGTAAATGCTCAGTCCATTAGCTAGCCTTCACCAGTTTAGGGCAGAACCAATCTGCCCGCCAATCCTGTCAGCATCAGTCAGGACAAGAAGCAATTTCCTGTCAGCTGAGCGAAGGGGGTCTCTGACTTCCCAGGTGTAGCCTGAAGGGGAGCACTGAACTCCAGGTGCCTTCAGCAGCACTCCCCATACACACACAGCAGCTAAACTAAATGAGCAGGGCCTCTCTTTCCACGGGTCTACAGGAGCCTCTGCCCTGGGCCACATTAGACAGAGTGAATACTAAAGCCTGATGAGGCTGTGGCTGCCAGACCAATCAGAACCTCAGGGAGAGCCGGCTAGATGGTTCAGTGGAGAGGCATGGGTAGGATGGGGCAAGGTGAGATAAAATGGAGCATGAGGCAGGTCAGGTCCTGCCTCAGGACAGGGAGGGATGTCAGAGGGGACAGCACAGAGGGAAGATGGATGGCAGGCTGCAGTCAGAGCCCTGGACCCCCAGTGCTTTGAGAACACAGTCAAGGGAGATACGCTGGGGCTTAACTTTATTGAGAGGTACAGGAAGTTACCAGACCCGGGAGGGGGGGGGACAGTGGTCCTACTACCTTATGGGGAAGCCATCTTCCTGTGTCACTGGAAGATAAGCTAACGTGAATGTGGTGGGGTAAGGCCCCCCTCCGAAGAGCGCCCCCTGCTGCTGTCATGGCAGTGAGTGGGTGAGAACTATGTTCACACTGGTATGTGAGGAGCAGTGACAGGATCCTGGATGCCTGGGGACTCAGTCTCCTAACAATCACACAAGAAACTTCATCTGCACCAGTGGTGGTAGGGAGCACAGGGTTATGGCTCCTCATGATGTCCCTAGGGCTGGTGGCCAAGGAAGCTCAGATCACACCTTCTGAAAAACAAAGGCCGGACAGAACCCCTAGAAGAGACACCAGGCTTCACATGGACCTGGCTGGAAAAGGGTATCCAATGTCAGGGCCCAGAATCCCAGCAGCTGCCCACTACCTCAGCCCCGAACCACAGCTGGCCAGCCAAGTTGTCATGCCGGATCTCCTCTGGAAACTTGACGCAGAAATCCCGAGGGGCACGGTCCTGAGGGATACACTCCTCCATGATCTGATTAATGATGTTTAACACATTGTCCTGAAACAGAAAGAAAGACTGCTCACCCAGACTACATAAGGGATTTGGCATCACATCCTGCCTCACCCCCTCCTGGGACAACAGTGGTCTGTTGCTGGCACACAGTCCTGTGACTGAGCTCATTTGATGGCTGAGGAGTAGATTACCCATCACTCTTTGTAACAACTGAAACATCTTCCTAGAAGAGAAAAAAAAAAAAAAAAAAGACTTCAATTGCCCTCCATCCTTGTCCCCCTAAATGCCCTGGAGCCATGGCTATCCCGGTTGCCTCTGAACACCCATACAAGCTCCCTTGGACAAGAAGTCAGTAGACTCCTATAAAATCTTGACTCTGGGGACTGGGGAGACAGCTCAGCAGATATAATGCTTGCTGTGCAAATAAGAAGACCTGAGTCTGGATCCCCAGCACTCACTCATTTTTTTTTTTTTTTAGCAAATATGACGTCATCATTGTGGGAAAGATTTGTTTATTTTATTATTTATTTTATGTGTATGAGTACACTGTAGCTGCACAGATGGCCGTGAGCCATCATATGGCTGTGGCCCTACTCACTCCAGCATAATACACTGTAGCTGTCTTCAGACAGCACCAGAAGAGGGCATCAGATCTCAATACGGATGGTTGTGAGCCACCATGTGTTTGCTGGGATCCGAACTCAGGACCCGCTGAGCCATCTCGCCAGCCCTAGCACCCACTCTTAAAAGCAGGGTACAGCCCCACTGTGCTGAGGAAACAAAATGGCGGCGGCAGTGTCCCCGTGTGCGCACCCTTCGTGGCCCCAGGTCCCATGCTTCGGCCCTTCTCCCAGTGGGTGCGTACGCACTGTGGTACCCTCCCCTCTCCCTGGGCCGCTTATTTTCCCCTAGCCCGAGCTTTTGTCTGTTGCTTTGGCCCCACGCACGTGTTTGAGCACACACCCCCTCATCTAGAGCATCCCTGCGGGCGCAGAAGGGGAACTCTCCTTTTACTCGCTTTACTTCTTTGTTCAGGTACATCCCTGGCTTCTAGGAGGATGCCAAGTTCGTCCCAGTTCCCATGGCGGGAAACATATCTTTGTCCTGAACACGGTCCTGAACAGGGTCCCTGGGAACCCTTTCCCTAGACGGTCGTTGAGAGAAGCGTTTATGGATTTCCCCGAGTTCTCAAAGCCTGGATCTGTGGTTTCCTCCATATCAAGGCCCAAACTTAAGATCGTTTGAGTTTCCCGACGTTTTAGACCAGGTGGTTTTCATTCATGGTGATTCCCAGCTTGTTGGAGCTATGCCTCTAACCCCCAAAATGGTGGTGTGTGATGTTTGGGGGCCCTGTGATCTGTAGATTGCCATGATTGAAGTCTTTTGAACATGAAAAAAAAAAAGCAGGGTACAGTAGCTCATCTGTAATCCCAGCATGGGGGGCTAGGGTGGAGACAGGACAACCCTGGGGACTGCTGGCTCCAGACTCAGCAGAGACCCTATCTCACACACCTGCCACGTGCACTTTCAGGCACATGCACACATTTCTTCTACATCACTATTATTCCCATAACAAGCCTAGGCTATCCTTCATGTGTCCATTTATTTCCAGGCAGTGACAGCGAAGCTAGCCCTTTCACCCTGTGAAAAGATCCCCAGGGTGGCAATGTCAGGTTTTACAACTGAGTTAGCATCAAGTATGAGTAAAAGGGTCCCAAGCACCAATGACGACCAGCTGGGGACCCTTGGCCTGTCTGAACCTCAGTTTTATCACAGGGGCACAAACACACACCTTAGGACGGCACAAGGGAAGTCTGTTGGGGCAGCACTTTCAGACCCTACTCCTTCACCCAGCAGTGACCCTCAAACAGACAGAACAGGAAAGTCCCTGCCTGTCGATACAAGGGCAGCTCCACCTCTACCCCAAAGGCTGTGCAGACTATGGCAGGACACCCAACTTTTCTGATTCTCAGCAGCGAAATAGAAACCAGAGTCGCACAGCAGCCTGGAGGCTACACAAACTAAAGTCTGTAAAACCTGGGAACCTGCCATGCACAGCTATTTGTTTGTTTTATTTGACAAAACATCTCATTTTGTAGCCTGGGGGGAGGCAGGAACTTATAGGAATCCCACCTCTGCTTCCCAAATGTAACACCACACCCATGTGTGTGTGTTCATGTGTATGTATGAGTTGTGTGTGTGTGTGTGTCCACCTGTCCACACATGCAGAGAGGCCAAAGGAGAATGATGGGTGTCCCACTCTATCAATCTCCAAGTTATTCTCTTGCAATAGGGTCTCTCCCTGAACCTCTAGCTGGGCTGACCATCTAGCATGTCCTGGAGAGCCTCTATTCCCCACCTCGCTTACAGCACTGGTATTATAGACATACACGTATACAGCTCAGCCAACTTTTTATGTGATAGTTGAGAACTGGAACAGACTTCACATTTGTGTAGCAAACACTCCTACCTACTGAGCCATCGCCGGAGCCCTTGACTGGGAATTTTAAACCCAGCCGAAATGGAGTTGCCAGAACTAAATTTGCTCCACACCAAATAGCAGAGGAAACAATGGCTCTCAGGCATGGGCGTCGGATGTCAGATGAAAATGGGCAGTGGCCCTGAAATGGAAGGCATGCCCTGTATAGCACAGGGATGTGGCACCCAGCGGGACCAAGGTAGCTGGATTCCAAGGACAGCAGCAGAGAACATGTAACGAGGGTTTCGGGGATGAAGTCGGGAGGTACCTACCACTCATGGATTCAGCACGAACCAGACAAAACAAGATGGTGAGCAGTGGGGGACATTCATGGGGCCAGCAGAGTAAGAGGTCTTCCACATCTCAGAGAAACTAGGAGTATCCCATATTTTACCATGGCCAGCAGAGTTAGACTAACCCAGCTCTGATCAGCCTAAGGCCTTAAAACACAAGAGGCCCCTCTTGTGGCTACGTGTGAAGGGCTGAATGTGAGACCTCCCCCTGGGTTCCAGAGGGTAGAGCTACCTGTACCAATCAGGGAGTAGAGCTTCCCTGGGGAGTAGGTCATCAGGGATAGGTGTGTTCTCTCTCTAGACATACACTGTAAGATAAAGAGTCCCATGAAAGAGAAAATCAACAAAGTTCAGTTGAGGTGATGAATAAAACGGATCAGCATAGTCAGGACGACACAGCTTATGCCAGGAGAGAAGGCATCACTGCACATCCTACACATATTAAAAAGTGACTCCATGAACAAGCCATGCTGACAACTTAGATGGAATCTCTTGAACTACTCAAACTACCAAAGCTCTCCAAGAAGACTTAGAAAACCTGAAAAGCCTCGTATGTAATCAATAAAATGAAGCTGAAGTTAAAAATATTCCCACAGAGAAGCCTCTAGATTCAAACAGAAAAATAACATCAATTTGCCACAAACTCACAACCCCCCTCTCCCCAAAAATGCAGAAGTGAGATTCTCTCCAGCACATTGTACAGGTGCACATGATATCCTGATACCAAACAGGACCAGGTGAGTAATCCTCATGAATACAAATGCAGGACTTCTGCTGTTTTAAATTCATATTTCAAGGCAGAAACATATATACCAGACTGGCTTCAAACCTACTGTGAAGCCACAGTTGGTGCTAAACTCCTAATCTTTCTGTCTCTCAAGGGCTGGGTTACAGGTACGCAACAGCACATCTAACTATATCACATATGAAAATTATTTGAGGAGATTAAAAGAATCCATTAAAAGTGTATTGGGCCATGAGAGTAGAGAGAGAAGCTATATCCTGCGCTGTCTTAATAGCACGTCTGACTGCTTCTGCTTTGTTTTACTATTTGTGGCTGGTCACAGGCATTGAACCCAGGGCCTTACACACAATAAACAAGAGTTCTTATCATGGAGCTATATCCCAGCCATTAAAGTCTACTTTGGTTAAGAGTAGGGTCCAATGTTGTCTCGTCTTTCTGGTTCTTGTGTGATCCCTGGGTTGGTTTCTCCACCTTCTTCTGCTGGGAACTTTGCCAGCTTTCTTACAGGCAGCTTTCAATGCCACTGGTTTTTGCTAGATTATGTAATGATGCAATGTAGGAGACACCTTCTCTGAAGATACTGAACTAGCAGGGCCAGATGAGTCCAAGATTGCTTCCAAAGCTACATAATTGTAACCCTAGATATAGAAATGGTGAGAAGCCTGAGTGAATACTGGCATAGTATTCAAACTTTCAGCAGTTTGACACAGCTTACCATAACTTATGTGATGCCCTGATTATGGTCAGAAAATGAACAAATAAATAAGGGACATCATGAAAGAAAACATCCAGGCATGGTGGTCTGCAACTATACTTAGAAGACTGAGACAAGAAGATTATGAGTTCAGGCCCAACCTGACTAAGCAAGACCCTATACAAAAAGACCCAAACCAACCAAACAAATAAAAAACAAAATACCATAGAGGCAGGGGGAGGGGGGAAGAGGGACAGAAGGAAGAAGAGAAAAAGGATAGCATTTTAGGTCAGTTACTCATATAATTGAATGTTGATATGTGCTGGGTACTGGGGGTGACCTAGTGGATGTTATAGACAGAGCCCTGTCCTCACAGCACCTTCATGCAGCTGTGAGGGCAACAGGGAGAATAATAATAGAAACAGTATTTTACATAAAAGTATTCCATATCACTTACCATAAGAAGAAACCTGATTATCCCAATAGTCACAAAGAAAGCAATGACAAAATCTGACATCCATTCCTGATAAGAACCCTCAGAAAGATATAAATAGGAGGCAACTTCCTTGGCGTGATAAAGGGAGTCTGCAGAAATCCTACAGCTAACATGTTTGAAGATAAAACACTGACAGCTGACTGTCCCAAGGTAAGAACAAGTCTATTCACCACGTATGCCAAGCACTGGACTGGAAGGCCAGTCAGGTTCTCAGGAAGCAGGGCGTGGGACACAGCACAAAACCAAGACAGCCAGGGAAGCGAGAAAAAGTACAAGGCTGGAGCTGGAGAGACGGTTCTGAGGTTAAGAGTACAGACTGCTCTTACAGAGAACCTGAGTTCGGTTCTCAGAACCCTCATGAGGCAGCTCACAGTTGTCTGTAACTCTGGCTCCAGGAGCATCTGACATCCCCTCTTCTGGCCTCCACAGGCACCTGTACTCATGTGCACTACACATGCATGGGCACAATCTAATTAAAAATAAATCTTTTAAAAAAGAAGCACAAAACTTTATTTACAGAAAACACTTATAGAAAAAAAAGTCTAACAGTCTCTAAAAGAATGATGTCAAAACTAGTGAGTGAGTTAGAAAGTGATCCATGAAATACATGGGAACCAGGCACAGTAGAGCTACTTGCTAAGGCAGAAATATTACTTGATCTCAAAAGTTCAAGGCCAGCTTAAGCAACATACAGAGACTCCTGCCTCAAAATTGTGTGTGTGTGTGTGTGTGTATGAGTGTGTGTTCTTTTATTTTCTTTCTTTCTTTCTTTCTTTCTTTCTTTCTTCCTTCCTTCCTTTTTTTTAAGATTTATTTATTTTATGTTTGTGAGTATACTGTAACAGTCTTCAAACACACCAGAAGAGAGCATTGCATCCCATTACAAATGGTTGTGAGCCACCATGTGGTTGTTAGGAATTGAACTCAGGACTTCTGGAAAAACAGTCAGTGTACTTAACCACAGTGCCATCTCTCCAGCCCTTCTTTCATTTTCTTGATATACAATTCCCAAACTCCCTGCAATCTCTGAGGTAATAGAGCTTATGTTAAAGAAGTTCCAGGTAACCAGGCTCTGAGTAGCTTCAGGGCAGGGCTGGCCATTACAGGACACAGACCTAGATCTTCAACTTTAACTGTCAAACTCTGAGGGGAGGAGAGGGTATCAACCACGCCTGCATGAAACCTCCATAAACAGAGGGTCCAGAGGGCTTCTGGGTTGGCAAGCTGATTTGCAATCTAAGATGGAGCATCTTCCAACTCCACAGAGACAGGCATGCTCTGCTCAGGCAATGTCCAGATATCACCCTGAGTGCTCTTCATTCTTGCACACGTGTGTATACATGTCGTATCACAAATCTGACATGTAAAGGAAGCACTCGCCTCAATTCTGACAGGAAGCATTAGAAGCACTGGGCTGGGGGCACTCATCTGTCACTTATGCTTCTACTGTCAGAAGTGGTGAGGGACCTTTTAAGAATGCAGGGCAGGGAGCAGGGAGAAGAGTTCAGTGTGACCTGCTTTCTCTCAGTAAGGCCTCGGGTCACAAGATGAGTTTATAGCTGTCCCTTATCTTTCTACGGAGCAGCATCAAGCACTCGGAGACTAATCTTGATAAAGCAATGCCAGGCAGAACACCATGAAGAGACATGAAATTCTTGGTTCATGAGCAAAACTTGCTTGGGGTGCCAAGGATGAGAGCTGGAGTCCCCAGCTGTACATGCTGGGCCTGAGCCATCCAACAGGTCCCAGTCAGCCTGGGAAGCATTGTCTGGATTGGGGCAGGGGAGAAACTGAGCCAACACAGACATCATGACCATGGAGGAGCCAAAAGGAGCAGTGAGCTGAATCCTGGGCCTAAGGGGCTGAAGAGCGTAGAAGAAGTGACAACGGGTGAGGGCAGACAAGGGACAGGGTCCTGTAAGCCAAGTGACAAAGAAGTGCCCTGATGGGTGTACACAATCTCCTGTTCCCATGTTCTCTCCCAGGCCCTAAGACAAGGAAAGAACGTGTGTCCTCAGAGCACAGCCTGGACCTAAGTGGTCCCTCAGAACCTTCTCACAGGATAAGATTCACTGTGATGAGCCCTGACCTTTGACCTAAGAAGGGACTACCAGCTTGATAGCCCTTTCCCCAACCTACCTAAAATAAGACTTTGTTGCTGACACCAATGAACACCTAGCTCAGAGTGAGACTAATATGGGCCACAGCCATGTCCCAAGTGACCACAGCTGTCCCGCTTCCCAACAGACAGGAACAAGAGGGAAAGGAGCCTTCAGTCCCTCTGAGCATCTCTCCTGTGGAGCTTCTCACCTTTGTAGGTGGCTCCCTAGTAACAGCCCTCCCAGGAACTGTTTCTAACACAAGTTCCTGGAAGTAAGGAGGCTGGCCCTGAAGGGGTCTGGGGCATCTATTGGAACATCCAAACAGACGTATGGTAGGTGAAGGCTGTGTTGAGTAGCTCAGAGCCCAAAGAAAGAAGGAGCAGATCATGACCCACAGACAGAAGAACCCTTACCCTGGAGCTCCAGGGGAACAGGCCGTACACAAGAACACAAGGAGGAAACCTAGAGGCAGCCTGGAGTGTGATCGGCGTGGCTACTTTGTATAGATCAGATGCAGCAAGGCTTGGAGCACCAGAGTGACAGTTATGGGCTGGCTCTCTGTCAGGTGAGCATGCGGCAGCCCACCTCCCAGAACAGAGGACCCAGGAAGGACAGATAGGCCAAATGTACAAAGTTCCTGAACTCTGGAGGAAGACTGTGCTTGTCACTTGACAAGACTTTGTTCCTGCTGGAAATGCCTCGTGAACGTTTGGTGCACTGCAAGAAGATGCTGCTGGCAAGGTATATTTAGCAGCAGCTTCCAGAGCTGTCTCTGAATTATGCAGCAGAAGCTCACAGCACCATGAGTCAGCAGCGGAGTGCAGTGACATCCCCCACTGCTAACTCTGCACACATTACCCAGAGCAGCCAGAGCAAGGGCCTCCCTTCCCAAGCCAGCTGCTCTCCACTTCACTCTGGTCTCAGCTTCTGCTCTTCCCACGAGTCCTGTGCAGACAGAACTTGCAACCTAGCTTCCCATCCCACATGATCCTGGCCCACCCAAGACCACTCTCCTCTTGGGTCTAGTCTCTTCATTATTTCTTCATTATTTCCAGGGTCCCAATTACATCCCTACAGGGTAGGATCAGGTGGCAAAACCACATGCTTACCAGGTCAGGTCACAGCATCCATCCTTAGTTACAGACACTTACCCAAGCAAGAATTTCCCCTAAGAACTCCCCAAGATGGACACACACTCCGATGCCCCCACCATCCCACTCACCTGACAAGAGCGGAACTGGCTGACAAGCAGTGTGCACCTCTGGGGCTCCTTCCGCCCATCCAGACTGTCCAGCTCTGCAGCCACCTGGTTCAGCTCCTCGTCAGCATAGTAGAACTGGGCCAGCAGTTGTGGGTCTGACCTCTGCAGGAGAGAGAGGTACCAGGAACATGAGGAGGTGTTAACTGCTGGAGGAGACACAATAGCTGGTGGCCGTGTTCCTACAAGGCAGGCTGCCCCTGTAATGGCTAAGCCTCTAACCTGGACTCTTCTAACCCAAGCAGTAGCCATCTCATCAAATTTCTCCACAAGAACCTTTAGAAATACAACCAGAGCAAAAGCCAGGCTCATCCTAAAATCCTCATTAGAATCCCAGAAAAGAGGAAGAGGGAGGCCCAGGGCCCTGGGATGACAGAAAACCTCTTAGGGAAAATAAAAACTATATAAACAAGGCCTAGTGGCACATACCTGCCATCCCAGCACTAGAGAGGCTGAGGCAGGAGGATTGTGTATTTGATATGAGCCTGAGTTATGTAATGAGACTTTGTCCAAGAAAAGGTGTTTAATCCACAAGTCTAAACAAAAAAGACAAAGACAATCAATGAAGGAAGGAACCATTATTATTATTATTATTATTATTATTATTATTATTATTTCACTCCACTGAAATGAAAATGACTGGCAGAGTTTGCATTCACTCCCCCATTCCCTGCCCTCTGGACACCTCCCTGCCCTCTCAGCCCCATTTCTTAACGCTGGGAACACCAGTTTCCTCATCTCCGAGGGGAACAGTCATAGGTGTTCTAGTTCTGGCCTTGCAACAGCCAAACACTGAAGAGAACCCAGGCTCCCTGTCTCTTCCATTCACCTGATAACTGCCCACTGGCTGGCTTACTTTTCTACACATACACAGTAAGCCTTCGCACAATGGTCCCCTAGGCTCCTAGGTATGAAGGGCTCCTTCCCCTAGAGCTGACAGTCCAGGGTTCAGAGAAATGAAGGAGAAATGGGTGAGGCACCAGCATGTTTTGGTAAAGGGTGCTCATGACTGCAAGAAGAAAGACATGGGAGAGGGTTGAGGAGAGATATATGGCTCAAGAGGCAGAGCATTCACCTGGCATGCACAAGGCTCTGGCTCAGCCTCCAATACCAGAAGGAAAAAACAAAGGCCCCAGAGAGTGGAATACGCACAAATGTACCAACCCAAATTTGCTATAATGCTGCTCACATGTGTGCATACATGCTCACACAGCACGCATGCTGACACCTGCCCCACTCTCTTCCACCCAAGCATGTGACTGTGTTTATAGCTCAATGTGTTAACTTTTGGGCATTATTTGTAATTTCTCTTTCCTTTTCTTTCCTTTTTCTTTTCCCTTTTCCTCCCAAAAGACTCAGGGAGGCTTTTCCTTAGCTATAAGGTCCTGATCACAAATATAAACCTCCCAACCAGTCAAGGATATTAGAAACAGAAAGAAGCCCCAGATATGGCCAAGCAGCCCCTCTTGGGGCTGGAGCTCTCAAAGTGACCAATCAGAATGTGCATAGCACATCACAGCCAGCTACAGTGCCTAGTCAGAATGGGTAGCAAACCTTCCCAAGACATCCTGCAGAGAGCTGAGTGGGAACTGAATTGCCTGATCTGGTCTAGATGTGGATAAAGTACCTTAGGCAGACAGAGAAAGGGCCCTTGTGCCACATGCTGCACTGAGTGCTGGCCACCTACCCCTCCACACCTGGACTGACTTCTCAAGCTACTGTCACATCCAGGAGGGCTGTGGAACACAATAGACTGGGATGAGATGACATACAGATGTACAGTTGGGGTCTGGGAGATGGCTCAGTGGCTTGCCATGCAAGCATAATGACCTGAGTTCAGTCCTTCAGAGCCCACATAAGACATGGTAGTTCAACTTGTAACCGAAGAACTCCTACCATAAGATAGGAGGCAGAGATAAGAGAGGCCCTAGAAGCTCACGAGTCAGGAAGCTCACAAACCAGTGAACCTGTGCACAGAGAATAACAACAGAGAGACCCTGTCTCAAAAAGGATCAAGGGTACGGACCTATGTCCAAGATTGTCCTCTGACCTCCACGTGTGTATCATGGCACACCTACCCATATTCACAGACGCCAACCTGTAGCTGGTCTTTGCTCCTTTGTGGGTCCTTCTTTTTCCTACTCTTTATCCCCTGCTCCCCCTCCCCCTACTTAGATAGGAGAGAAACAAGGATGGAGGGTGGGGGGAGAGCAATTAGAAAACTCACTGAATCTAATTTCTTTCCTTTTGTTTTTTCTTTGACCATAGCTACTAACAAACTACAACCAACCTCCTTAAATAGCCAACAACCACCCCTTTGAGTCTCAGGACCCTCTGGAAAGTTCCCAGATTTCCAAATGTCACACAATCACAGAAACTATCTGCAGTTGGCAAAAACATGCCTCTACTAGAGCACGAGGCAAATCGTGGTCAGCTGCTACAGACAGTCCAAAGCAGCCACACATCCCACACCTGGGATTAAAATGGAAACACATTCTTATAATGTTTCTGTGTTGTTTTTTAAGGAAACCAAAATTCCAGAATTGTCCAAAATGTCACTACACCAAGCCATGGGTGCATGCACACAACTGAGATGACTCAGCACATGAAGCTCAACAACCAGAGTTCAAGTCCCTGGACCTACATTGTAGAAAGATAGAAACACATCCTACAAACTGACCTCTGCATGCGTGTACAAATAAAATAAAATCATTTTTGAAAAAGGCAGGGTGGGAGACGAGAGACACATTTATTCCTCTCTTCCCACGGCACAGTTCTGGCTCTCTCTTTTTTTCCTCTAACGGCCACGACTTTCAAAGGCCAACTCACTCTCTGACACAGCCCCCAGGATCCCAGTCTGGCTTGTGTTGCCCCCTAGCTTTGCCTCCTAGGTGCCAGGGCCTGCTGGCATTCCCTGAGGAAGGAGGGGCAGTCATAGACACACTTATTTCTCAGTAGATGGAAATATTTCCTCCTGTTACCCACTTCTTCTAGAAGGGGTCTGGCTCCTTCTCAAGCAGGGACTAACTTACTGTTCACACAAGAGACGTGTGCTGTACACACAGTATGATCCACTTTACTGGTCAGCCAGCTTAGAGTGGTCAACCAAGTCAACAGAACCCTAGTTCCCTTCTGACCTCAAACCCACAAGCTCCCCAGCAAGAAATGCTAGAAAGGGAAGGCTTGGCAGACAAGGTGCAGAGCAGCTGACATTGGCCTAGGGTGGTCAGGACAAGTCCCATCTGTCACAGTTTCCCAGGTTGAAACCAACCCATCACCAAGGAGTGGACCCAGCCTCCAGAGGGCAACATGTTGGCTCACCCACCTCCCTCTTGTCTGTGCTCTGCAGAAACCAACAGCACCCATGTGTGCATGGGTGAGTGTGCACATGACCTGCATCTGTATGCATTGTGCATGTGCATATCTGCATGCATTTCTATTAGTATGTACATGCATTTATGTGTGCACAAATGTGTGAGTTAACTGTTCAGTATGGAAAGGACCTAAAGTAGAAGGCCTACACCAGTTAGCATTCGAAATCATATCCCTGCTAGAGTCAAGGTTCATCCTCTGCCCTATATTCTCCATTGTGACCAAAGTGGGACCCAATCTCTCTCTCTCTATCTCTCTCTCTCTCTCTCTCTCTCTCTCTCTCTCTCTCTCTCTCTCTCACACACACACACACACACACACACACACACACACACACGTGCATGCACATATACCTAGAGCAGAAGAAAGTAAGAATGTTCAGAAAATGTTATAAAAACACAAAATGTCTGCTGTTTTAAATTTTAGCTGCCAATAGAGTGAGAGCGCCAGGCCCTCAGAACTACTATTTTAGACTAAAGAACCAAAGTTCTTCTTTATCTTCCCATAAGCCAAAGTGTGGGAGCAGAAGGGATTCTAAATTACTGTGCCAGTCACGCCTATCCCAGGCCCCAGGTGCTGTGCAAGAGGAAGCCTCCAGGCAGGGGTCCCAGGAAATGAGTTAACAAAACCAATGACATTCAATTTGTCCTGATTAAAGGATCCAAGAGAAAATCTCAGTTACTAAGTCTATAATTGTAAGTATGCAGAGTAGGGCCCAAAGAGCCAATTCACCAACTCACCACTCAGTGCTACACCAGCCTGGTGGGCACTGACCCATGCAAGTTGGCTCACAGGCCTGACACAGGGAGGTGGCATGCTGATTTTGTGGTTTGGGGGTTGTTGTTGTTGTTGTTGTTTTAATTTTTATTTCATGTGCATTGGTGCTTTGCCTGAATGTCTATCTGTGTGAGGTGTCAGGTCCCCTGGAACTGGAGTTACAGACAGTTGTGAGCTGCCATGTGGATGCTGGGAAGAGGATCCTATGGAAGAGCAGTCAGTACTCTTAACCACTGAGCCATCTCTCCAGCCCAGATTTTAAGTGTTTTGATGTCCCAAAAGAAACTGTACAACAAAGGCATTACTGTAAGTAGGAAGAGATAGGTGCTTTGTGAAAAAGTGTGAAATAATATCCTAACTATAGGAATGCCTTTAAAACAATACTGTGTGGATACTGTCTCAACTACACTCACAGCCAAGGAGACGGGAGGGGGGTGAAGGTTAGAACAGGTCTTGGCCTTTTTTTCACTAGTGATCTCTTTTCCAACAAACCTTCAGATCACCCTGGATATATAAGTGCGTAAAACAGGTATACAGTGGGGCAGTGGTGGTGCACGCCTTTAATCCCAGCACTTGGGAGGCAGAGGCAGGCGCATTCCTAAGTTCAAAGCCAGCCTAGTCTACAGAGTGAGTTCCAGGACAGCCAGGGCTATACAGAGAAACCCTGTCTCGAAAAAACAAAACCAAAACCAAAACAAAACAAAACGTATATAAAACAAATATTTACTCATAAATTAATCATAAAGAATTTTATTTTAAAACAATTCTTTGAGGGCTGGGGAGACAGCTCATCAGATAAAGTTCTTCTGTGCAGAGGTAAGCACTTGAGTTCAGATTCCTAGAACCCATCTTAAAAAGCCAGGCATAATGGCACACATTTGTAATCTCAGTGCTCCTCAGGAGAGAAGAAAGGTGGAGACAGGAAAACCTCAGTAGCTCACAGGCCGGCTATCCTGGGGTGTGCAGTATCAAATAACAAAGAGAGACACTGGTGGGTGGCAGGAACGGACACCTGAGGCTGTTCCCTGATCTCCCTGTGGTATGAATGTGCCAGTAATCATGCACATGCACTCTCACACATGCGATACACACACACACACACACACACACACACACACACATGCACGCACGCAGACTCACAGATATACCGAGCAATTATAAAGTTAAAGTCATAATACAGAATGGACCGATGGAGTACTAACTACAAGAACTTGATTACAGGGCTGGAGAGATGGCTCAGCGGTTAAGAGCACTGACTGCTCTTCCAGAGGTGCTGAGTTCAAATCCCAGCAACCACATGGTGGCTCACAACCATCCATAATGAGATCTGATGCCCCCTTCTGGTGCATCTGAAGACAGCTACAGTGTACTTACATATAATAAACCTTTTTTTTAAAAAAAAAAAAAAGTTAATTGCATTATTTATTCACTCAGATACCTGGTTCAATTAGTGTTCTCTGACTGCAGTTTTCATGTCATATTTAGGAAGCAGGAGTGTGAACCGGGTCTAGCTTGGGCACTGGCCTACCCTTTTCTTCCACCAGAGGGCCTGGGGGTTCTCCCTATGGCCCTGGGCAGAAGTCCTAGCTTCATGGCTTCTAACATGCAAACCAGCACTTTCTTTCAGAATTCTCTCCTTCTAAACTGTGAAAAACCAATTTGTTATTAGAAGTCCAAGTCAATTAAAATAGAAAATTGGTACTGAAAAGTAAGGACACTGGTATGCAAAAATATAGAATTGGAGAAGAGTACTCTACATTCTGGTTAGAGTGTAGCTATCAGTGTGGATATTCTCATAGTGTGAGCTTGGGTCATGCTCACAGGGGCCCTCTGAGTAGCCATGGGTGGCTCTGAAGTGTTTCCCTATAGTTCAGAGGACTTCTGGTGGGCTGGACAGAATCAGAGATCACAGCACCTGTGCCCTGCTCATCATAAGCCACTCTAGAGGAATCAAGCCCAGCCCTGTGTCAGACACTGCTCATCAGAGTCTCCTGTGCATCGGTCCTCTTTAGACAGGGAGACTGAAGCGCATAAAAGTAACAAACGGCCTGGTTTGCATGTTAGAAGCCATGAAGCTAGGACTTCTGCCCAGGGCCATAGAGAACCCCCAGGCCCTCTGGTGGAAGAAAAGGGTAGGCCAGTGCCCAAGCTAGACCCGGTTCACACTCCTGCTTCCTAAATATGACATGAATACTGCAGTCAGAGAATACTAATTGATGCCCTGTAGCTCTAGAGAACAACCTCATGGTCTTTCCAGATAAAGAGAATAACAGGCAGGCAGCTGGATACGCAATCTGCACAGGTGGCAGCTCAGGAAGCACGGTAGCCCAGGGAGGAAGCTCCTGCCCCAGGTCAGCCCAGGAGTGACACAAAGCCTAGGCGGTTCTTCCTCAAGCAGATGTTGTCAGAATGTCGGCTGGGGTCTGAATATCAACTTCCGAGAGCCCTTCCACATAACCAGCTAAGGGCCACTCTCTGCCCTAACATTCAGAACAGGGAACCCTGGCACGTTACCTTTCAGTCTCAGCTTATCCCCAGACAGTGGTCATACATGGACTTCAAGAAGAGACTGGAGAGGTCAAGGAAGGGATGGTCACCCATATGCCATCCTGGGCCCTGACCTCTCCTGGACCAGGCCTCCTGGAAAGCCCTAAACTCTGTACTCCAATTCTCCAAATCCAAAAGCACCACAGAAAAGCAAGAAAAGCTTCTCAAGGTACCCTAACCCAGCTGCTCACCACAGCAACAACAACCCCAACAGTGGCTCAGCCCACAGGCAACAGGCCTCCATGGTTGGAACTGCTCGTTCATCCAGACACTGAACTAGGCCCACCTTACCCCACTCATTCACACAAGTACCTAGAGACAGTCAGCATCCCTCACGTGCTTTCAGCCTGACCCAGATCCACAGCTGGCCTGTCTTCAGAGGTATGGGGCCACTGGGAGTTCTGTCTGTCCCTAGGCAACAGCGCAACCTCTCAAAGCCTTTCATAGCACTCTCTGAAGGGCAAGTGATACTTTTGTTTTTGTTCACATCAGCAAACACAGACACCGTGGTAAAATGCAAATAAACCACTTCAACGATGTGGAACAACGGCCATGAGGGAAGAGAATAATCCAAGGCACAGACTCTGAAGGGACCAGATGGGTTGGCTCCAAACTCAAATCCCAAACCCTCCATGGTCCACCCCCTGCTAAGTAACCCAACAACACTGTGACAGGCATCATGAATGCCCAGTAAGTTGCACGTACAATCCCTAGTGCCCTCATTAGTGTGCGCAAGAATGACAGCAAGAAACAGCTGACCAGGATAAAGGAACCAAATACTATATATGAGGCAGTGTAACAAGCAGGACAGAGCATCCCAGTGACAGAAAAGTAGTCTTGGAACTCCTAGGATTCACAAAGGCAGGGAAGGGAGAGGCTGGGGTGGCACTGGCTAGCTAGGTCTTGGTTCCAATATGCCCAGTGGGGCCCTCCAGCTTTAGTCTTGGCTAGACTCTGGGTTACTGAGCTATCCAACGCAAGTAGACGCCAGCAGACCCCACTGTTGGTTGAATTCCAGAAAGGAAAGACATACAAGAGAAGCTATATGTGTTTGTTTCTGATCCCTGTGGTCCATAATATCGGGGCAAGGTGCATAGGTGTCTTAGTTAGGGTTTCTATTCCTGTACAAAACATCATGACCAAGAAGCAAATTGAGGAGGAAAGGGTTTATTCAGTTTACACTTCCAAATTGCTGTTCATCACTAAAGGAAGTCAAGACTGGAACTCAAGCAAGTCAGGAAGCAGGAGCTGATGCAGAGGCCTTGGAGGGATGTTCCTTACTGACTTGCTTCCCCTGGCTTGCTCAGCTTGCTCTCTTATAGAACCCAAGACTACCAGCCCAAGGACTGCACCACCCACAAGGGGCCTTACCCCCTTAATCAAGAAAATGCCCCACAGCTGGATCTCCTGGAGGCACTTCCTCCAACTGAAGCCCTCTTCTCTGTGATAACTCCAGACTGTGTCAAGTTGACACACAGAACCAGCCAGTACAACAGGTATACAGGACGGGCGTTAGGGAAAGGTACCTCCTCCTCAGCTGAACACAGTAGAAACCAATCCAAAAGATCACATAATCTCACTTAACAGCAAATAACGGCAGCTCCAGCATAACCCCTGCCAAACACACCAGCTGAAGGTGGACCAGAGAGGGACAGCCACCAAAATATGACACATCAGAAAGATTTGAGAATGAAGAATTCTGGCTAGCGATAGTGGTGAAACCTGGTCCATACCTGAGAGATTCGCCATAAATTCTGAGAGCCAGAACCCTACTTTGCCTGAAAGTCTTTTATAGCAAGTACTGCCTAATGGGATATTCTATGAGACAGTGCTTATGCATAGCTGCACATAGGCCTCCCTGCAGGCAAGGCTATGCCTCTCTGGCTTCTCAGCAACCTAGCAAGTTACTATTTTAGGTCTAGCTTAGACACCCCAATAAGAATAATCCCCTGTACCCACTGTTTCTCTCCAAAATAGGTTCCATTTCTCAGCTTCCTTCTTGCTTGCAACAGATGCCAAAGTCAGCTCAGAAGGCCTTGATAGTGTGGGAGAGCCTGCAGCCTTCCCACAGCCGCTAATCGCTGAAGGCCAGCAGCAGTTGGTGGCCAAGTGCATCGGCCTCCACCCTGCCCATGAACGAAGAGGCCTTTGGAACTCAATCTACTCTATGACATGGAGACAGACCCCATCTTGGAGAGAGAGGCTCTGGAGAAGATCCCAGCCCTGCAGGGCGGGCTCATCACATGAGGATGAACAGCCCTCTTCTATCAGGATACCCTGTGCCAGAGAGCTACTGAGCAAGGACCCTGCAGCAGCAACACCAGTGATAACCCTGGCCTGGCTGTCGTGCTTTTCCTGCAAACCACTACAGGCCATTTGGAAAATTTGGTTCTTTTCATCCTGTCTTGTTTTGATTTTAGAAATAGGGCCTTTGTTGCATTGCCCAGGATGAACGCAAACTCCTGGGCTCAAGTGAGTGGTTCCCCTGCCTTAGCTTCCCTCGTAGCCCACACGATAGCTGTACATCAATGAGCCTGGCTAAGCAAAGGGTCTTCAAAAAGAAAATTAATTTTCTAGTAAAACTCCTCCATCAAGTGCTGTTCATACACTAACTGCCAACAGTTCAACAAAGCAGCTGTGTGGGGCTGGAATGAAGCCAAGGAACCACTCCCAGGGAAAGACCACCAGCAACGAGGGGCCATGAAGGAGGATGCTGTCAGTAAATGAACAGCCTGCCCGGCAGGTGGGCGTAGAAACTGGGGAGATCATATGTTTTAACTTCAATAGATTAAAAGACACTTAAAGTGCATTGGATGGGACTGTGCAGACAGCTAGCGGGTAAAAGGGCTCGCCCTGCAAGCCCGCAACCTGAGTTAAGACAAGCGGATTACTGAAGTTGGGTTTGGTAGCCAGCTCAGGCACCCTGGTGTCTGCTCTGTGGGCTCAGGCCCAGCTGTCTATGGCTGTCCCGAGCTCTCCATCTAGCAGGTCCAAAGGCCTGGGATGCAATGGATTGGAAGAGGCCTATCCCATACTGAGGGTAAAAGGTCCCGGGATGACCGACCTTGCTGCTACCCAGAGAAAACAGAATTCAAGGGGAGTCAGGGGCATGTGACCAGAAGCCAGCACTTATGGAGACCTCAGTGGCTGATGTAGGGCAGGTTAGCAGACCAATGCCACAGTGAGCAAGCTAAACAGACTTACAGCTAAATTTACCACCTCCTCCTGTAGCCACTAAGCCCCTCCCCCAAGAGCCTGTCCTCTGCAACATTTCCCCAAGGCCGCTCAGCTCAGGCTAAAGGACCAGGATGCCAAGCCCTGCAGCCAGTCCCCCAAAAGGAAGACATCCGCTTGGCAAACAGCTTATTAAGATGTATCTTATATCCTGTAAAATTCTCCCAGTTAGAGCTGGCGGTTCATGGGGTTTAGCATATTTCTAATTATGTAACTGTCACCAGGATCTAGTTACAGAATATTTTCATTATCCTAGAGAAACCACACACAGCCAGGCAATGGTGGCACACATTTTTAGTCCCAGCATTCAAAAGACAGAAGCAACTGGATATCTGTGACTTCAAGGCTAGCTTGGTCCACAAAGTGAGTTCCAAGACAGACAGGGCTGTTACAGAGAAACCCCATCTAGGAAAGAAGGAAGGAAGAAAGAAAGAGACGGGAGGGGGGAGGAGTTGGGGGAAGAGGAGGGGGGAGGGGTAGAGAGGGAGGAAGGGAGGGAATTGAGAGAGAGGGAGAGAGAGAGAGAGAGAGAGAGAGAGAGAGAGAGAGAGAGAGAGAGTGCATACACACCCACATACCTGGCAGTCACTCACCTATCAGCCCCAAAAGGGCTGTCTGGGGGTTGCCTGTTTAGGGCAGTAGGGTAAATAGAATCATACAATGTACAACCTCTGGGGTTTGGCTTCTTTAAAGGTTTATCCACCGTGAAGCATGTCATGGTCTGAATGTCTGTTGCCAGAATTCTCAGTTTGAACACAACTCCCCAAGTATTACCTTAGTGGCATTTGAAGGAAAAGCCTTTGAGAGGTAGCTAGGGTTGGCTGAGGTTATGCATGTGGGAGCCCAGAGCAGCATTAACTGTTTTAAAGACGAGGGAAGTGGGGGGAGGGTGTGAAGAGGTGAGTTCAGATCTGCAGCACCCACACAAAAGCCAGGAGTGAAGGTGTGTACCTGTAATCTCAGTGCCTGGAGGCAGGGATGGAATGATCCCTAGAGTCTGTCCCTGGCCTAAAACTTATCAAGTAGGCTAGGTCTGCTGACCATGAGTCCCAGGGACATTCCTGTCTCCACCTCCCAGCACTAGGATCACAAGCACACACCACCAAGCCTGTGTTTGTTTGTTTTATTTTTTTGTGGATTCTGGATCATCTCCCATCGTGATAGCATCAATTGAAGTCAGATGCCTTTAAGTTTTATTTTCCTTATTTAATAACTTAAACAACACATAACATGAAAGGACGCTGCAGAGGAGGCAGGTGGGAGCTGCCTCCACCATCTGCAGATGGAAGGGCTAGGAGGTGGCAGATCTGTGTGCTCATCAGGGAGCTGCTCTGCAGCCTCAGGCATCCCTGCCATTACCTCTTCCCATGACCTCATTTCCTCGCCACATGATGCCACAGGCTAGTTCTTCCCTCCAAGCTCTCAGCCTGATAGAGGTTTCCTTTTTTATTTAATTTATTTACTCATTTTAGTTTTTTAAG
This sequence comes from Montemys delectorum, assembly GCA_019843815.1. NCBI lineage: Eukaryota > Metazoa > Chordata > Mammalia > Rodentia > Muridae > Montemys > Montemys delectorum. The sequence goes on from JADRCD010201425.1 coordinate 34,632, forward strand.
ACAAGGTCTCTCCATCTAGCTATGGCTGTCCTAGAACTTGCTCCATAAATCAGGCTGGCCTCAAACTCAGAAATCTGCCTGTCTCCCAAGAGATGTCTTAGGTCACATAGAAATCCACGAACTTTATACAAAGTGGGGGGAAAAAACCAGAAAGTTGGACTTTATCACCACTAAGAGGTCTGTTATTCTGACATTTGTTAAGATATGAGAAGCCGCAGACTATGTACTGATCTGCCAGACCTTTTCAGAGGCCTTACACTTTGGAGATGCAGCCTGGGTGGGGCAGGGCCCAGTGGCAAAAGCCCTTGCTGTGTAAGCATGAGTATCAGATTTTGAATCCCCAGAACCACATGTGCAACACACCAAAACATGTGTATCCACACACTTGTCAACATGCATACACACATGCATAACACCCACATGCACAGAAACAGAGGTAAATACAATTTAGTGGGAAGAATTACGAAAATGAATCTCTCATTTATTACTTATTTTGTATGTGTGTATGTGTTGTGACTACAGACATACAGATGCCATAGCAAACACAGAGGTCGGAGGACAACAGTCAGAGTCTGTTCTCTCCTGCCACCTTGTGGAATCTGAGAATCAAACTTGGGCCATTAGGCCTGCACCTCTACCTGCTGAGCCATTTTGCTGGCCATTATTATTATTGTTGTTGTTATTGTTGTGGGCATACATGTGCATGCACGTGCAAATCAGAGGACGACTTTGGGGAGTCAGTGCTATCTTCTCCTCAGGGGCTCCCTCTCGGGACTGAAGTCTGGTTATCTAGCTTGCGCTTCAAGCACTTCTCCACTGAGCTGTCTCATCTGCTGAAAGTCGATCTGGATTGTCAACTTAATGAGATTTCTTTTTTTCTTTTTTCTTTTTTCTTTTTTTTTTTTTTTTTTTTTTTTTTTTTGGTTTTTCGAGACAGGGTTTCTCTGTGTAGCCCTGGCTGTCTTGGAACTCACCCTGTACACTCTGTAAATCAAGCTGGACTTGAACTCAGAAATCCACCTGTCTCTCTCTACATCCCAAGTGGCGTGCTCCACCTGTGGCTGGCTTCATGAGCTTTCAAATCACTATGGAAACAAATCTCTGGGCACATCTGGGAAGGATTTTCTAGATTAGTCTAATTGTAAAGGAAAGACCTACCTAAACATGGGTAGCATGATCCCATGGGCTGGGGCTCCACACTGCTAGCTCTCTGTCTCTCTCCCTCTCGCTCCCCTCCTTCCTGACTGCAGATGCAACATGACCAGATCCTTACACTGCTACGCCATGGCAGACTGTGCACTCAGACTGCGAGCCAAGGCAAACCCTTCCTTCCGTTACTGCTGTCAGGTATTTTGTGGCATCAACAGGACAAGGAACGAACAAGAAAACTGAAGATAAGGTTTCAAGATAAAGTTTCTCAACGTAGCCCAGGCTATCCTGGAACTCTCTCTGTAGACCAGGCTGCCCTTGAACTCAAGAGATTACCTGCCTCTGCCTCCCAAGTGCTGAATTTAAAGGTGTGTGCCACCACCACCTACCTGGCTTTAAGAGCTGAATTCTAAAGTACGAAAGACTTAAGTAACTAAATCTAACTATCTGTCCACCAGTAAGGATGTACAGAGATACAACAGCAGAGAGATTGCATTGGGAAAAGGCAAACACCAGACATTTTCATGGCAAGAAATCCTATTTCATTACAATTTTAATAATTTGCCACTCTGGAAACCCCGAGAGAATTGGATGTACATGCCCACACATATATTGATACAAATGTTCATCCCAACCTAAGAAACAACCCCCAAAGTGAATTCATTATAGGATGGGCTACCATGAAGTATCCCATTCAGCACAGCACAACTCGGCGTTATGTAGATGGCTGACTTCATACAGTATGGATGAATCTCAGAACATGTAGGTTGTAGAAAGGTGGCAGGCACTGACGTACAAATCAGTGGTGGGATGGAGGTGACAGGCCAGTACTACCCACACAGTCTTACCTCAATGGAGGCAACTGCAAAGACTGGATCACAGCTCTAGGTTCTTAAGAAGGGGTGCAGGAGTGGGCTGTCCCTGATAAGGGGACACCCTGGGTTAGGGTCAGTATTCCTGTTGGGGGCTATATTAGTTTCTTCTCTTGTAACTGACAAGATAGGGCGATGGTGGCACACGCACTTGAGAGGCAGAGGCAGGCAGATTTCTGAGTTCGAGGCCAGCCTGGTCTACAGAGTGAGTTCCAGGACAGCCAGGGCTACACAGAGAAACTCTGTCTTGAAAAACCAAAAAGAAAAAAAGAAAAAAAGAAAAAAAGAAACCACTCTTAATGGGCTGGTGAGATGGCTCAGCGGGTAAGAGCACCGACTGCTCTTCCGGAGGTCATGAGTTCAAATCCCAGCAACCACATGGTGGCTCACAACCACCCGTAATGAGATCTAATGCCCTTTTCTGCTGTGTCTGAAGATAGCTACAGTGTACTTATAATAAATAAATAATAAATTAATAAAAAAAAAAAGATGCTGAAACTGACAAGATATGCTACAGACGCAGTTCAGGGAAGGAAAGAGTTATTTCAGCCAGCTTCATGGCAGAAAAGGCATGGCAGCATCCACGGCTGCCATCATCTGCTTTCATCTTTGCAATCAGTCCAACGGGACCAGGCTCTACTTTCCAACGATGCTGCCCAGAAACCTATGCCCTCCAGCTGGCCCTACATCTTAAGAGTTTCCACAGTTCCCCCAGGTCCGCATCTCAGGGCCATAGTTTCAAACACGTGAACCTTTTGGGGCATATCTGTCATTCAAGCCATACACAGATATCTCCAGGCGTGGGACCAGGAACCATGAGGACCAGGAACCTAACCCACCTGGAACTCACCTGGACGGAAAACCTAAGCTGCCACCCCTAAGACAAGGCAGATCAAACTAGACAGGGAAGGAAGTGGCAGATGGTGTCTTTAAAGGCTGATGCCCAATGGGAAAGGGTTCATTCAGGAGTCCGCACAGTGCTGAGCACCTGTCATCCTGACACTTGAAAAGGAGAATCAGGAGTTTAAGATTATCCTCAGCTACACAGCACGTTTGAGGCCACCCTGAACTACACAAGAATAGAAAGAGAAGGGAAGCGAGGAGGCGGAAGAGGAGGGCGCAGTTCATCTGTTCTGTGCTTCAGCCATCATGGTGCAATGGAAACAATGCTTGGAGGTTCCCCAGCACAGCAGCAGCAGGTCACTCAGCCCCGAGACATAAGGAGCCAGGCCTGCTGGGTGACAGGAAAGGGCTGGGTTGTAGGGCCCACAGCTGACGGTTGCTACAGCCAAGGGAAGGCAGCCAGAAACAGCAGAGTCAGCAGCTTGGTCTTGCCAGCAGCATTCCATTGGCAATGACAATGATGAAGCAGGGGTGGCTAGGGGTCACCTAGGTAGGTGCCTAGAGAACCAGTGGGAAGTCCTGGGACACAGCCAGTCAGTCCCCAGACACACTCGGCCTGTGAGAAGAAAGGCCAGGCGCAGGATATCAAGGATATTTGTCAGGGTCGGATGACAAAAAACGGTCACAGAGCCAACCAGAGTGGAAGGAATGAGCAAAGACCAGCATCGTGCTGTTCACCTGAGAAAGGCAGTCAGTGCCTTAGCCCCTGAGAGCGCTCACCTAGCACCAGAATCTATGCCGTGTTCACCCAGGAAGGCAGGTTGCTGGGCTGGAGCAACGGTTCAGTGGCTAAGCACACTGGCCGCTCACTCTTGCAGAGGACCTGGTTGGAGTCCCACCTCCCATGTGGCGGCTCAAGAAAAATGTGTCCTTAAAGGCCAAGACAGAGGTGCAGGGGAATTCACCCTCCTCACCAGGCAATGAAAGCGAGACCAAGAATCCAAGGTTCTGCCCACAGTGGACTTGGGGTTTGGGGGTAGGGGGTGTGGGGTTGGGGGTGCAGCTGAAAACCCAGGAGCACTCTGCCCTCTAAGACAATGAAGGGGCTGTCCCTCATGCTGATGTGAAACCTGAAGTCATACCAGCAAGCCAAAACGTTCAATTAGGATTCCAAAACTGCTGGGATCTCTGGGCGACTTACACTGTTAACATTTAGCATTATAACTGACCCACCACATGAGTCTGAGGCCAGCCTGGACCACATATGGAGTCTGATATGAGTCTGAGCTAATATGGAGCCCCTGTATACACGTACACAAACAGGCCTTTGCCTATCACTACCACCCTCCGATAACCTCTATCCTGCCTGGAAGCTCCTCAGCAGGTGAAGCACAGAGATTTCCGGAAGCAGATAGACTCAGGTCCTCAGCCTTCTGGAAGCCTCCTTTCCAGCTCTCTTCCCATGTCATATAATCCTCAAGAACTGTATTTTTGCTTTTTGTTTGTTTGTTCTGAGACAGGGTCTCACTACGTAGCCACAGTTGGCCTGGAACTCCCTATGTATGCTAGAACTCCCACCTGCTCTGCCTCTGCCTCCTGAGTGCTAGGCTCAAAAGTGTATACCACCAAACCTTCCCCAAGAACTATATTTATATGCAAAATACTTTTAAATATAAAAGTACTGATTATCAAACTTCTCAGCAACACAAATTTAAATGGAATTAAGATTTTTTTTCAAAGTCTCCCATGACTCTTAGATCTTCTACAATGAGTTATTGCAAAAGTATTAGCAGACAATTGAACGAGTCACAACATGGGACAAGTCTTGGTAAACTATCGGTCCTCGGCAAAGTTTCAGTAGGAATGTTCTCAGCAATGTGGACGCCGCCAGTCTGTCTCCAGTGTTCACACTCGGAGGCTTCAGCTTAGCACCATGAGAAGGCTGGCTCTAAGGCTTGCTTCCCCAACACTAGCACTGCCTCCTCCAGGCCTGCCATCCTGCACAGAAGAGTTTTCAAAAGGAAGTGTCAAGGTGGGAGCTATGGCCTACACCCCTGAAAAAAAAGATTTTTAAAAAAGATTTATTTATATTCTTTTTTATTATATGTATTGTGTGCCAGTGTATGTAATATTGGGACCTGAACTTGGGTGTCTAGAAGAGCAACAAATGCTCTTAAATGTTAAGCTCTCTCTCCAGCCCATCCCTACCTCACCACTACCCTGCTACACACACACACACACACACACACACACAGACACACACACACACACACACACACACACACATACACAGCAATTTTGAGGAGACAGGAATCACAGAAGATGTGGCATCAGAGTTGGGACCCACCTAAGGGGAGATGGCTGCCAAGACTGGTAAAGGGTCTATTCCCAAGAGCCCCCTTCCCTTGGCATCTCAGAGAAACACTCAGGAACCCAGGCCCACTGCTGACAATGAACTTTCTAGAAGAAAACTTCCTCATCTGAGAAAAGGAAAGCATTTTTTACAATGTCTGAGAGTTTCTGGACTTTGCTGATGGTTAGATGCAAGTGACCATCCCTTGCATCTAGAAGGAATAGTGCTCTATGCAGCCAGGGTCAGGACATGCAGAGGTCAAAGTGTGACAAGCCGTTTGGGAGCAGGAGTGGGCCTGAGTCACTGAGGAAAGCCCCGAGTTAAGCTCCCCACGGTGCCAGTGGGGAACAGCAAGAAGCACAGGAAGCCCAGAGCAACACAAAAAAGACTGTGAACTGAAAGAGGAGTAAGTCACCTTTATATTTTAAAAAAAAAAAACTCTGCAGAGGGAGGCAAAGGAGACCAAGGCCTAGAGCCATCACCCTTGTCCAGGATGCCAGACACCTGCCAAGCCTCGTCTCCACAATGTACATTTCATCAAAGGTAAATCGGCCTTGGCTATCTGAGCTCACTGGGAAGCTAGCCTCAGAAGCTGGTCTCTCCCCTCCCTACATCAGACAGACCCAAGCATTTGATTCTCCGAGGTCCCCAAACACCCTGCCCTGCTGCCACCCAAAGCTTTAATAGCAGACAGGGGTGGGAGGGTGAGTGTAGAACAGAAAAAGAGCCATAGGGAAAGGACTGTGGGCTTGAGAACAGTGGAAGGGGAACTTCCAACCGATGCTGATATTGTTTATCCTGTGATACACACACGCCTGCAGTGGGAAAAAGAAGCCAGAAGTTTGCTAATGGAGAGAAGCTCGGTTCTGCCTGGAACTTTCAATGGGAATGCCAGCTGACCGTCCCAGGCTTCCCCTGTCATGTCTGGTGGATGACCTTAGGCATGACTCAATGGTGTTACATTTGCTAATTTCTGTTCCACTTTAAAGTCTCACCCTAGGGACACTCTACTCTATCCTGCGCTCTCCCTGGGGAACGCCCAGTGGCAGCCTCCACAGGACTTCCCCAGTCAATTTCTGCTGGATGATTTAAGACTCTGATATGACAGTGTGGCTGTTTACGCCCTGTGAACCTACTGCACTTGTCTCTGCTGGATGCTGCAAGCACCTGCTGTCATGATATTTTTTTTTTCTATCAGCTGCTGTTGACTATTTACGCTTCTATTATAGCTGACTATCCTTAGCAAACTCATTAATTGGAAAACGAAAAGCACAGATAGTATATATCATTCTCTGGTCTACCCAGAACAATCCTACCCTGACAAGAATCAAAACAGAATCCTGGCTTTTCAAAAAATGATGGAGGTGGGAACCGGTCCTAGAATTCTACCATCTTGGTAGGGACTCTGTCCTGATTATTTTACGTTTATTATAAAATTGAGTGGTTCCAGCCCAGGGCATGGAACAAACAGTTAAATGGGCTTTCTAAAGGCCCAGCCTGGACAGCCATACACACAACAGGGAAGACCGACTGGCTTTGACTAGCCCCAGGGGGACCTACCATGTACTCCTCCTCATCTGCAGGGGCCCCAGAGACTCATTCCATGTCATCAATCCTTCCTCAGAACATAAGCAGATCTGAGCAGCAGGGGGAAAGAAATGGATGAGTGATGGCAACTGACAGGATCTGGAGAGGCCAGAACAGAAGCAGGGAGCAAAGAGGCCCACTGTGGATGGAACTACTTTTGCCTGCTGCCCACATGGAACATACTGCCTCTGCTCCCAGGCTTGCCCTAGCAGGGAGCTACACCTCCTGCATTTCCCCACAGAAGTGGGCCCCTCACAAGCTCTGAAGACAACGCCTGTGATGGAAGAATTGGAAAAATCCTTCTATTTCTTTTTCTAGTGTTCTTCTATACAAGTAAGATGTGATTGACACAAAATATTTTTTTTAATACAAGAAAACAAGGATTATCCACAAGCACTGCCATGGGAGAAAAAAATGTACATCAAAAGGCACAACTGGAGAATCATTTATAATGCACAGTGACGCGCACACTCTCTAAATTACAGCTCTCAATCTGAGTCTCACCAGCTCTCTGGACTACACTAATATTTTGGCTGCATGAAGCTTTATGCCATAGCAATGTTGAAACTGTGTACATGTATGTGCATTTCTATGTGTATATATATGTATGCAGGTAAACGTGTGTGTGTGTGTGTGTGTGTGTGCGCGCGCGCGCACGCGCGCACACACGTATGTGTGTGTGAACACTCACTCTCCACTTTTAAGATTTAAGTTCTTTTTCTAATTATGTGTATGTGTGTGTGTGCCTCTATATGGTTATGTGCATGTGTTTGTAAAAAACAGAGAAAGCCACAAGTGCTGGATCCCCTGGAGTTGGAGTTATAGGCAACTGTGAGTCTATAAGTGATGTGGGTGCTAGAAACAGAACTCAGATCCTCCGAAGAGCAGAACGCGCTCTTACCTGCTGAGCATCTCTCCAGCCCCATTCTCTACTTTCTTTTTTAAAAAAGACAGGATACCTTACTGAACCTGGGGGTCACTGAGGAGGCTAAAGTAGCTGGGCACTGAGCACAGGTTTTAGCTTCTCCCTCCCTCCTCGAGCCCCGGGCTGGAATTACAATCATAGCACCACTGTATGCAGGTCTATTGGTTTGTTGGATTGTTTCGGTTTTTTTGGTTTTTTTGTTTTTGTAGTGTGGGTGCTAGGAATAGAACTTGGGGTCCTCATGCTTACCGACTGGGACCTTGTAATTACTTTTTAGCCACAGCACTAACACAGCTTTCAAAGGGAGGACTTTGCCAGCATTTGCAACTGTGAACAGACAGGCATCTGAACAGCCTTTCCCACACCCTCCCGCACCTATGGGCTGTTTCCTTAGAATAAATTTCCAGAGGGAGTCTGTGACAGAGGGCACCTGTCAGAGTTGACTAGAACCCACTGACCCACAGCTGGTGAGTCTGCACACTGGCACTTACATCTAACAGAGCTGTGGTTTGGTTGCTGACTGTCCCCAAGCACCTAAGGGTTAAAGACTTAGTCTCCAGGGAGGAGGAGGAATCCTTAGGGGGTGGGGCTTAGGGGAAGGCATTTAGGTCACTGGGGTATACCCTTGAAGGAACTGTGGGATCCTAGCATCTATCTTCCTCTTTGCTTCTCAGCTGAGGGAGTGCGGCCATCCGCCACAGTGTACAATCTCACTGGAAGAATCAACCATGGGGGCCAAGTATTAAGAGCATGTACTGAGGCCTGGCATCCACTCCAGATGTCTAACCATCTATAACTCGGGATTCAGCTAGATGACATTTCTGGCCTCTGTGGGTACCTGCACTCACATACACATACATACATGCAGACACACACAATTAAAAGTAATAAAAATACAACTTAAAAAAAAAAAAACATTACCCCTGAAGAGGTGGCACACACCATTAATCTCAGTACTTAGGAGGCAGAGGCAGGCGGATCTCTGAGTTCCAGGTCAGCCTGGTCTACAGAGTGAGTTCCAGGACAGCCAGGGCTACACAGAGAAACCTTGTCTTGGAGGGAAAAAAAAGCAAAATAAAATAATAATAATAATAACAACAACAACAACAACAAAAACTGTGGGCTGGAGCCTCAACCATGAGCCAAGACTATTTATTCTCTTTATATGTTGGTTACCTCAAGTATTTTGTTACAAGGGTGGAAAGTTTACTAACATGAGCAATATCCAAACTAGAAAACAGAAATCATGCTTGGAACCTAAAACAGTGGAGATTGATAACAAGGAAGAGGTAACAAAGGTGAAATAGAGTTTGTAGTTGTGAAAAGCCAGTGGGGTTACTGTCAGCAGGAAATGGCCTCCGACTTGGCCTGGTGTGGCCCTGGATTCTGACAGCTCTCAGAAACCACCTTGGTCTCTAAGCTGTGCTAGAGCGGAGGAGGATGGTGCTGCCCTAACTGCACCCTGGGCTGCAGTTTGCTTTGCATTGTGTGCACGAGGCCTGACTTGTGGAGGCTTTGACCTTTGTCTGTGTTTCCCTGCTGCATTCCTAAGTGGCCTGTGGTAGTTTCTGTCACTGTGATGACAGTGTTGGCCTCTCTGACTCCCGTCTTTGAACTATGTGGTAGTTTTCTCCCAGTCTAAGCTGTCAGGACTCAAGATATTTAATCCACTCTCAGGCTGCCTCTCCCACTTCTAACCCCACGTGTCTACAGAGTTCCTCTGCTCCACGAGAGAGATACTTGTCTAAGCATCTTTCTGTCATAATTTTGGTTTATTTTGGTACAGTAAAATGTTTAACCATCTAGAACATAATTTTCTTATAGAGCATGGTCCTGACTTGACCTTGTTTTTCCTCACAGATTAAGCACTGATTTGCGAGAAACTCAAACACAAGACTACAACGGGCTCCCTTCAATGTATAGCCAACCCAGCAAGATGGACACAGCTCATGTTGTCCCTGAGCCATGGAGAAAGCCTGTCTTGGTTTATCCTAGGGTGGTGCTGCAATAAGTTCCCTTCAAAGCCAGGAATAAATTTTTAAGATATCAAGACACATAAAACTCAGCCATTACAATGATATTAAACATAGATCCCATCAAGTGAGGAAAATGGAAACCTTTCACAAAGTCAATTCCCCACTTAGTCCCACAAGGTCACTCCTAATAATGCTGACTCCACGCACAATTATCTCATGGAATAAAATCTCAGTAGCAAAGAAAAAGGTCACAGACAGCAATGAGACAGCACAGTCTCTCTTCAGAAGGATGCTCCATCCACGTCCTACACACCAATGGGAGGAGTGCCTCTGAAGAGCAAGCCCAAGTCTGTTCTCAGCCGGCCTCCTTCCTGCTCATGTGACAGCTACATTTGGAGAAAGGCTTTGGGGGAGTGGAATGTCTCCTAAAATGACTGGTGGGAGGTAGGTGTCACTAGATGTCCTAGATGTTGGGCACACCGGAGGTTTCAGAGATCAGTTCCCAGGGGTCAGATTGAGAAAGCTACAGAGAACCAGGCAGTGAGGCCAGGCAGCACCAGAACCGGAACTATGCAGCAAGCACGCAGCAGCTGCTTCAACTCACAGTGTAGGTGTGCTTTATCCTTGTCCATGCATGTGTGGTGCTTGGAATTGAGTCCAGGACCTCATACATACCAGGCAAGAACTCCATGGCTGAGATGCAGCCCCTCTTAAAACATGTTCTGAAGGTAAAGGTAACCATGAAGTACAGATCCTCATGTGGACAGACCTTGGGCCGGTTCTGTCCCTGCTTGGAGTCATTTCATCCAGGAAGGTCGTCTCAGAACCAGGAGCAAACTTGAGGCCATCAAGAGGTGCTCAGTGCCACCCCATGACCCCACATAGCCATGTCTTGAAAGACCACTGACAGGCCATATCCACCCCTGCCCACCCTGCCCCACCCACAACTCCACTCTCCACTGTCCCAGCCACTCTCTGCCCTTCTCTTTCCCCACCGTCTCCACCATCAAGCGCCTTGTCGTTCCCACAGGCAGCTTGGTGGCAGCTCTTTCCGGATGGCTGCTCTGGGGTGTAAACCACCCAAGGCTCCCTCAGTCTGTGTTCAGACTCATCATGCCTTTCCATGCTCCGGGCTGCTCTCAGGCAGGATGGAGGTAAATGTGCAGTTTTCTATTGTTATCTCTTTAAAAGACTTGTATTCGGTCCCTAGAGAAGGCAAGGCCACAGCATTGTTATTGGGCATACATCCACTTCTACAGGAGTTACAAAGCCAGAAAGTACTGTTTTGTTTTTTGTTTTTTGTTTTTTGTCTAAGGTCAACTATCACTAAGTTCAACCTTCTCTTTTCTCATAGCAGTGAATGCAAATAGCAAGGCCAGCCATTTAAACTATCTTTAAGCACGTAGTTCACTAATGTTAAGTAGTTCACACCTTTGTCTAACACCCTCCCCAACCTGTCTCCATCCTAAAATGAAAGTTTCATTAAAGTGACTCCTCATCCCCATCCCCCCACCAGCCATTTGCAACCTCTGTGCTCTGTGTCTCTATGGAGTTGTCCATTTTAATGACTTCACGAGGCTGTAAAAACCCTGTACATTCATTCTGTCATTCATTGGCTTGAATCCAGTGCTCCCAAGGACTCCACAGTTATACAGCCACGCCAGGTGTTTAGGAGCCTACTGTAGCATGCTGTGAACGTAGTTCAGTTGATAGAATGCTTGCACAAGGCCCTGAGTTCAAACCCCAGCACTGCATAAGCCAGGACAGACAGTGTGTGCCTATAATCCTAACACTGGGAAGCGCAGGTAGAGCAGAAGTTCAAGATCACACTTAGCTACATAGTGAGTTCAAGGCCAGCCTACTTGCTTTTAGCCTCTGTGGATATGGCCTCCCAGGACCCATGCTGGCTGGGCTACAGAACTGGCCACCAGATACTGTCAAAAGAAAGGAAAGAATGAATCAGAAGAGAGAGGGACAGAGGGAGCGAGTGAATGAGAAAAAGACACTGATGTAGTTTGGATATGAAATGACACCACAGACTCTGCTACATCATCTGCCACCAAGAAACTATACCCAACCACATGGGACTATGGGACTGAGTCCTCTGAAACCATGTGCCTGCCTACCGACACAAACCTCTCCTCTGTCTATTCAGCTATGTCGAGCGCCCACCACAAGGAAGAAAGCGGTGAGTACTAAAATGGAATACACTTAGCGTCTGCTTTTTTTCCCTACCCACTTCTATGGCAACCACTCCTCTCTCTTCTCCACCCAGGTGAACGGGTCCCTGGGCAGTTAGTTCACTTATGGGAAGGGGTTGCTACCCCAGGAGAATACAGTCCATCTGTCATCCTGAATATTTTGTATGCCAAGTAACAAACTGCCAGCCATCTTGCTGCTTGAAATGACCCATTTTATTAGGGCACAGCTCGTGGGTCAGATGCCAGGTACCACATGCTCATGCTCTCTGCTCTGTGAGAATCTATGATGAGAAACCATGTCCAAGCTCACTCAGCCAGGTAGCTGACAGAATCCAATACCGGGTGGTGGCACTCATGAGGTCCCCTTGCTCGTAGGTGTCAGCAGCGTGTCTCTCAGCTGCTGATCCTCCAACATGCCTGTAATGTGCCCCTCCCTCAGCAGTGGCCTAACATGCTTCCTTTCTCTGTTCTCTACCCCCTGCTGGAGAGAGTACCAGTTCCCGGTGGATACTGAGCCAGACTCACTGGATGGCTGAGAGGAGAGTACCAAGCCACAACATGAAGTTGGACCTAAAAGTCATCGCATACTTCAGGGACAAGAGAGCTAGAGTGTGGAATTTCAGGGGCCGGTTTTAACATGTGGTTCTTGCACCCCATGATCTGCCCTGGCCCATGAGCTCAGTTCTCTGGGCAAGCTCAAGTTGTGCAAGCTGTCATCATTTTCCCCTCCTCAGGGTGATGTGATGTTTCCCTGAGGTTTTTCCATATCTTCGTGCAAGCAGCAGTCCTCTCACTGCATCTAAGACTCTCAAGTGTATTATGTCTTTGGCTTGTTTACAGACAAACAGCATGTTTTTCTTCAGTGCTGGATTCTATTTCCCATCACAACGCTTTGCATTTCTGGAAGCAAGAGCAGATCTGCACACTTGGCTCAGTTCCCCAGGCACCTATTCACAGTCCGAGGTGCTGAAATTGATGTTGTTGATGGGGTGGGAAATGGATGAGCAGAAAGACCAAGTTCTGGTCAAAGTTACACAGTGGCTCCTGGTACTTGTGGGTCTGGTGGGACAGGTCCTGCTCCCTGCTGTCCTGGGCTGTTCACCTCTGGTCCTGTGACTAACACCATCTTTCTGACTGCTCCTCACTGCAGCTCCTAGAAAACATGTTACTGAGGGACTCAGGAAGGTCCAAGGTTAGAGAGGCTGCTTAACCAGTACAAAGCTTCCTTTTGAGAAGATTCAATGTGGAGAACTAGATAAAGGGGGCAGCTACATGCTGCAACTGTACTAAATGCTTGAACTGCTCACTTTAAAGTGATTAATCTGAGGCTGAAGTGTAGCTCAGTAGTAGGACACTTGCCAGAGTGCATAGCACTCTGCCTCTAATTCCTAGCACAGAAGAAAGAATGAAGAAAGAAAAAAGAAGGAGGAGAAAGAAGAAAAAGAAGTAAATTTTATGTTACCTGGATTTTACTTTTTAAAGATTTATTTTCTTGGGCTGGAGAGATGGCTTAGTGGGTATGACTGCTCTTCCAGAGGTCCTGAGTTCTAATCCCAGCAACCACATGGTGGCTTACAACCATCTGTAATGAGACTGGATGCCCTCTTCTGGTGTGTCTGAAGACAGCTACAGTGTGTGTGTGTGTGTGTGTGTGTGTGTGTGTGTGTGTGTATAAAATAAGTATTTTTTAAAGGATTTGTTTTCTTTTTTATTTATGCGTTAAGTGTATCTGTGTAATTGTATGCAACACGTACAAGGGTGCCCATGCATGGATGCCCACATAGCCCAGGAGAGTGCTTCAGATCCTCTGGAGCTAGAGTTGCAGGTAGCTATAAGCTGCCTGTGTGGATAATGGGAATCTAATGTCAGTCCTGCAAGAACATCAGTGCTTTTAACCACTGAGCCAACTCTCCAACTCTAAATTTTGTTTAAAAAAAAAAAAGAAGAAAACAACAACAAAGAAGTCCTAGATAGGAACATGGCTTTCCCTGTGAGGATTCAGCCTGGAGGGGCTGCCTCTTTACAGCCCAACTCGAAGTGTGGGAGCATCTGGCACCTCCCGCCTTCCCCATAAATAAGCAGCAGGCGATCACTTCCCAGTAACCAAGTAAACTCCGTGTTACAGTAGAAACAAACGGACATGAACCAAAAGGTAGGAAACAGACAAGACAGTTACACTAGTCTCTTTTAATCCATATGTACAGTGGGTATAATCATTTAGGAAAGAGACAATTTAAATTCAATGTTTACAAAGCTGGTCAGGACAGGTTTATCTTTTACAGTAGAAGAAAATAAACTTAGGCCTTTTAAAATTGTATTTTATGTGTATGGGTGTTTTGCCTGTATGTATGTCCACCACACATGCAGTGCCTGAAGGGGCCAGAAGAGGGCACGAGATCCTCTGGAACCAGCATGGTTATAGACAGTTGAAAACAGGCACGTGGGTGCTGGGAATCCAGCCCTCTAGAAGAGCAGCCAATGCTCTTAGCCCTCCAGTCCTAAGTTTAGGGCTCTTAATGAGACCATCTTTCTGTGTCTTACTGGTTCATGCATCTAAAAGGAAAATGTTTTTGAGACAGGACCCTGCTACCTAGTCCAAGCTGGCCTCAAACTGGAGAATCCACCTGCCTCGTCCTCCCAGTAAGCTGGAATTACAGGTGTGCAGCATCACGCATCACCTAAAATTATTTTAATACAGCTAAGACCCACAGCTCACACTGCATCATTTATAGCTTTCTTCCTTTCCCTGAACTTTTCACATAACTGTTATGGAGGGGAACGACATCAGATTTCCTTAATTATTTTGTCAAAACGCCCCCCTTACCCAATACTTAAACTGACATCACTGGAGCTTTGACCCATCAGCTTAATGAGAGTCATGCATCACACACCTCGGCTGGAAGAACTCACGAAATGTGGATAAATGGGCCCACTAGATCGATCCTGGCGTTCCGAGAAGAGAGTTTTTATGCCTTTCTATATTCAGCAAAAAGGCTCTTTTTGCTTCTGTCTTGGAAGGAAGCAAATTTACAGAGCTCCCTCTAAAAGCACCACAGGCTGCGTCCTTCTCACCACCAAAGACATCTCATTGATTAGAGCCAGTCAATTCTTTCTCATCTGCATAGACTGGGAGCCCCTGCAGGTCCTTAACACAGGGCACCCAAAGGACTCCCTGGCAACTCAGTTCAGGGCACCCAGGGGCCCACAAAGATGCTCAGCACAGAGCACCCAGGGTTTCCCATAGTTCCTTGGCACTGGACATGCACCTTGGGGAGAGATGCGGACTATCTGCATAGCTGACCACCAGTCAAACAACACCTTGCACACCTCCCTAATTATAATAATACTGATAATGTTACTCTCCCAAAAGCTTGCTGTTTCTCTCACAATGCTGTGGAAAACAATTATTTTTAAATCCCTGGCCTGGGAACTCCCTGGAAGGGAGGCTGCACAGGCTGAAGACACACACTTTTTCAGCTCTGCAAACAAGTTAAATGTTGCAAACGTTCTTTCAGACCAGAGGCCTGAGCCCATCGGCCAACACCCCGCCAGCCCTCTCTCATGCACCACCTCACAACGCAGACTTCACCTGAGTCCAGCTCTTCTGGCCCCTCCAGACAGCTTGGTTGTTGCCATATGTCATCCATCCTAAAATGTATTTTTGGTTGTTTTTAACTCTATAAAAAGGATGTCATGCGTATGCGATATTTTGAGGCTGGTGTTTTGCACTTACCACGATGCTGCTGAGACTCGTTCACACCCCATCCCCCTGTGACTCATACCACAGCCCAGCCCCAGGGTGGACACTCCATGATCCTTCAGCCATGCCCTGAGAGATACCTGAGACTTCCGGGTTCTTACTATCCTGAGCAGGGCTTCGTGAACTCGTGAACCCTAGTGTGCCCCTGGAGGCAGAGCTAGCTAGCTCCAGCAGCTGCTGTTAATCAGCTGCGGCAAACTCTGTGCCTTAAAACAATTGAGCATGCTATCTCCTGTGTAGAAGGTCAGAGGGCAGCAAGACAGCCCTGGGCTTTCTCGTGCCCCAGATCTGGGCACAGCACGAGACAGCCTCCACTTTCATTCACAGCAGGCAACAGTGCCTCTCTGGCCCTCCACTGTCCCACTTCCCCTGGACCCCGCACTTCCCCCCCCCCCATCTTCTACTCTCACTTCCCCTGACTACCATCAGACAATTGTAACTGCAGGACCCTCCCAATTAACTGGGGAAATCCCACTAACTGAGGGACACCTGGTTAGCGGCCACAGTTCCATTAGTTCACCTTCCATACAGCGTAACCTTCCACCATGGTCTCCAAGGACTAGAGAGGAGGATCTGAGGACCATGGTTATACCAGATGTAGCTGCACTGCACTGTTCTGCTCAGACCCCAGGAGCCTGCCAGGCTCTCTTGGACCTGGCCTAAAGGACTTTGCAAGGCCAAAGGAAGGGCAGGGGTGACTCAATTGTGGTCCCAGGACTCCTCAAGCCACTGAGTTTCTTGTCCAAGGTGGGTGTGAGCAGAGTCAAACGCCATTCAATATGACGACTCTGTGAACCTGGTATATCTAAAGATACCACATCTCCTATCAAAGGAGAATGCTTGTGAGCCAGCTCCTAACCCCAAGACTTGGTTTTTGGGTCCACATGGACTCCTGGCATATGGATGGTCACCACGCAGCACAGGGTTGGAGTCAGTGTCGCCATGCTGACATCCATCAAGGCACCAGGAGGCGCATACTCTTCTCTGCTCTTCAGACTGCCCAGCACCCACCATGGTAGTGGTACAGTACAGACACCCAGTGCCAAGGATATGGCCGGGCACCATGGTGGCTAACTTTCCCATGAACATTACAACTTCACTCAGCTGTGAAAAGCTATCTTCCTTCCAAGAAGGGGCTGAAATTATGTGGCCTCTCAGTGTGAGACACCATCTGTGCAGAGCTAGGAAGAATCCCGCACTCCTAGTCAGCCTGAAATTCCCCCTCTTCGCTCAGATACTATCATGCCAGCTCTGACCTGGAACCCCCCAATTATATTACATACACAGTACAAACACCGTGGAGCTTCTGATCCAGCAGATTCTGAAGAGCTGTCATGGAGGCAGAATCAATAGCACCAGCAATGAGGAGAAACCCAACAAATGAAGTTCTCAAGCCAGAGAGCCGCTATCAGAAAGATAGCCGCTAGGTCGCTGTTTTTATAGAGGGACCCATGAGCCTGATGGAAAATAGCCACAGGAAGACAACAAGCAAGCAACATGGAGAGGGAGCAAGTGGGCAGATGGTATCAGCCAGCCAGCACCAGCACTGCTGAAGAGGCACATGAATGAAGGCTAGATGTCAAAACAAAAACAACAACAAAAATTTATAGAACCTGCCAGGTGTATGACATACACCCTTAATCCATGACAGAAGTCCTGACAGTGCTGAGAGAGGTCCCCCAAGTGCTCTAGGATCCCTGACATGGCTTGGCTTGGGGGCCACCTGGGGAAGGCTTTATGGGGACACTCAAGAGCTAGGGATTCTCAGCCTTGCCATTCCCACTACTGGGAAACCACACAAAACCAAAGCACGTCAAAAAATTCAGGCATCAGAGGGACCAGTGTCCTCTAAGGGCTCCATCTGACCCATGAAACCCAGTCCCAGTCTACCCAGCTCAGAGCCCTGGTCGATTAGACTCAGAGAACAGCTTTAGCACAAAGCTGGCTGTTCCCAGGGGCCAGTGTACAGCTACTGAAGTAGAGGGTAGCCCTTGGGTCTTCTGGGAGCCTCTGTGTTTGGTTCAAAGCATAAGGGATCTGCCTGTCACCTTGTAGCAGAGGAAACTGAGACCTTCAACTCTATTCAACTTTCGGAATCCCAGCAGCCTTGAAAAATGTAGCTACTCCTCATATCTACTCACTATGCTGAGACAAAAGCCCAAAGTTATCAAGACCACAAAATAACAGGCAGCCAATGCAGCAAAAAGTCCTGCAGTCACATCGAGAGGTAGTTCTCAGTACTGAGTAGCCACCAAGAACGAGATGTGGCCATCTCTCTCCAAACACAGGTTCAAACAGGAGGAAGGAGTGCTTATTCCTGATCTGCCATGCCGAATAGCTGATCTGATAAACTTCTGGCAGCTGTCAGGTCAGCCTGGCCTTTCCAGACACTTCAAGTTGACGCAAGAGGCTGTGAGGTCAACACCAGTGAGTATTCCAGCAGCGACAAGGACAGGTGACCCTGAAATGCTTGTGTAGAGCGTGTCTACACCAAAGACCTTGTTCCCCGGAGCTCCTAGTGTTGTAACCAACACTACGAACCAGTGTTTCTAGTGTTGTAGCCAACACCCCAACCCATCCACAGTTAGGGAAGGGCTCCTGCATGGTAGCCCCATCTGCAACCTGTCAATCAAAAGTAGAGAAGTCTGGTCCAGCTGCGGGGCTACCCTGAAGGGTCATCTCAGCTTCTAGAAACTACTAAGGCCTCCCTTAAACCTGCACTGGAGCCCAGCTTTCATTATTCCCAATCTTGCCTCCTACCCATCCAGGAAAGGCTTCAGTAAATGTCCTGCAGGCCAACCTCCCTCCCAGAGCCAGCTCCCCAACAAGGCCAGTGACCACACACAGAAAGACACACAGACACACAGACACAGATGCACACGCACATGTGCGCCAGGCTTCCAGGCTCTGTAGCAGGCAGGCAGCTTGCCAACATTTACAAAGACTCACTCCCCTTGTTTAGGGAAATGACAAGCAACTCATCTCTTCCCACCACTCTGTAGATCCCAGGGATCAGCTGCAGCCTACGGCTCACAGCAGGATTTTTGGAACACCATCCAAGAGTCTGGCCAGGTGGGCTAGCTTTGCTCACATCTACCACAGCCAATGCATGTGTTGTTAGTACGCAGCACTGCCGCTCCTTCTGATTCACCGTGCCCTGCTTTGCTGCCCTGTCCCCTCCTTGCTGCTTCCGTTGATGCCCTCTTCCTGCTCTCATCTTCTCTCTGGAAGTTACCAGATCCATTATCCCAGTCTTTGCCCTGCATTAATTCATACAATAAAATCACGGTCTGCAGTCGGCCACCTTAGACATCCCGCACCTGCTCAAACCCATCAGGCCTTCATCTCATTCTTGAGAGGCAGGGCTCCCATCATTCCACACAGCCGCTGCTATTTGGTTCTGCCCACATGCACTCAGGCATCCCTGCCCACCAGCACTTCTTGCCTCCCACTCCTTCCTTCTGACTTTGATTTCTTTTGGAGACTATTTTCCAGGGCTTTTTCAGCAAGGATTCGGGGGTGGTTACTTTTTTATCTCCCTCTAAAACTGTCTTCCATTCCAGTCTTCTTTCAAAACGGCAGCTTAGCTGAAACAAGGACTCCGTTCCTCTAGCCCAAAAAGACCTTGTCCATGCACCTCTGGGCCTCCAGTCTTTACCCAGCCCAGCTGCTAACACAAGAGGAGACAGACTTTTTCCCAGCCTGGCATTTTAATCTGGCTCCTTAGATTTCCGTGTTCTGCAATGTGAGGGCTCAGGTATGGGCAGTATCCTC
>JADRCD010201426.1:0-36126 GCA_019843815.1 Montemys delectorum
TTTTTTTTTTTTTTTTTTTTTTTGAGACAGGGTGTGTAGACCTGGGTGGCCAAGAACACAGAGATGCCTCTGCCTGCTGAGTGCAGGGTTAAAAGTGTGCACCAACATGCCTGGATTTGTGAGGGACTTCTTAATCAGAAGCAGAAAGAGCCACCCTAAATCTGGGCCACACCTTAGGTGGCAGCACGTATAAAGGAGACAGGAAAAGGGAACTTTGCTTTTGTCTGCTTGTCTTCACTCTCAATGGCAAATTCATCTGCCCTGTCACTGATACATTCATTCCTTGGCTGGTATTATAGCCTACTTCTTTGGGATTCCAACATAGATTGAAGATCGGGACTTCTGTGCCAGACTGGGCTTACTGAGACATCCAGCCTCAGAGATTGAGCAGTTATTGTATTCTTGGCCTCTCCATCATGAGACTACTAGACCAAAGCCTGTAAGCCAGTCTATTAAACCTCCTTTAGAGTGTGTGTGTGTGTGTGTGTGTGTGTGTATCTCCACTATATCAGTTGTGTTCCTTTAGAGATCCGTAACTAAGAAAGAATAGTTCAAAAAAGGAAACTAAGGCAAAGCGGTAGCCTAATAAATGTTTTGCCTTAGGTGGGCTGGCTCCTGAGCAGTTTCGATGATGCCCACGTGGGGAAATAGTTAACCCTTCAACATATGCTTGAATATATGAACTAGCACACAATGAGCTGTGTGAGGTCCAAGCATGTGCACATATGAATGTACACAGGTGTAGTTTCAGTAAACATGTGTGAAGATGGCTGCATTTCACACATGGGATATGTGCACTTCATACCTGTGGATGCTGCCTCATGTCATCTCCAGCAAGACTTTATGGAAGACAGAGAGATGTACCCAGAGATATGTCCAATCTCTCGGATATTGGGTGATCACTCAAAAGAGATGCTTAAGCCAACCTTCATGAACTACATACAGTGCTGCCAGGAGGTTAGTGCAGCCACAGCTTCCCTGCTGACACACACATCTCAAGGTTCATGCTTCTAGAAGTGCCCAAGCTGCACAGAAGACCTTCTTGTACTCTCCTCTAACCACAGGCCTTGCAGCTCCCTGGTTGGACTTCTTCCCAAGACTGTCTGTCACCAGCTTCCACAGTCAACTACAGCACTGGGTAGACTGAGGGGGTGGGACTGTGAACTGCTCTGAGTTTGTTCCAATCAGAATCACAATATGCCACTTACTCAGCATGGGAAATTCAAGTCACATCATATCAAGAATGTGATGGAAAAGTGACAGCAACTGTGTAATTGTTTCTACCCCAACAGTCAAACCTGTGTGGCCCAGGCAGAGAATTCAGGCAGTGAGCTACCAGCATGAGCAAATATAAATATAAGCATGAGCAAAATAAACAGGGCCACCAGCTTATTCATACCATGGGCATAATAAAAGAGATGCTGGACCCTGTCCTGCGGGGCTATCCTAGAAGACCCAGGCAAATTCTCAGGCTACCATACCTATACCATACCATACCCTAGAGCTGACTTAAGCTAGTCCTAGCCCCTAGGACAGAGGTTACAGCTGTTCTCACCTGTGCTATATCCTCACAACCTGCAGAGTGAGCCTCCTTGGCCTTGCTTCCCTATTGCTATAGAAGTAACCCAGAAGAGTTTAGAGCCTCACAGGACTTCTCAGAGCTGTCCAGTCACAGTTGTGGTTGGGTACAGCAAAGATTTACTGGGCAGACTGAGCAGGTGGCACTGTCTGTGCCATAGTCCCTGTCTGTGTAGACTTTTGAGGGCTCTCCTGAGAAAATCAGTTATTTCTACAAACATATTCACTAAGAAGATTCATGGGGCAAAGCCAGGTGTATGGCAGATTAACTGGAGAGGGTACAGGAATTCCCCATAACAGCTCACAAAAGGGACTGGGAGAACATTGAAAGACTGCCCAGCCCCTACAATGGGTACCTTCCCACAGAAAGGCCACCTGCAGAAAGTTTAACACTGGGTCCAGCAACAGTGGGTGCAGGGGGAGCCAGTGAAGGCCAGCAGAGACTCCTGGTTCTCTGGTTTATATTTTAAACAGCCACTAAAATGGCCTCTAAAGTGGCTTTCTGCCCTGAGCTGGCAGCATGCTTCAGCAGACTGTGAGGTGACACAGCAGGAAGGAAAGATGGGCAGGCCAGCTGCCCAGCCTGGCTTGGTCTGTCCTCACAGAAGCACCGCACACTTTGCTAGCTGTCTTCCACATGCTTCCACTGGGCAGCAGTACTGCCCCACAATGAAGACCAAATGACAAGGAGTGTGAAAACACTCTGAAGGTCTGATACGAGGTTGGCATGTGACTTCCACACCTTTATCTCGAGTCTGCTTCGAAAAGGCATCCCCTAAAGAGGATGGTGTCTTACAGAGGACAGCTGAAAGCTAAGAGGACGTTATCAGCAAGTCACAACCTAGCTGGATGGGTGGGATGAGGGACCAAACCCAAGCAATTTACAGTCTCAAAATTGCATCCTCACTTGGCTCCTTCTTGATAGCAGTCAGTATAGATAAGTCTAACATAAGTCAGGATCGAAGCTCCTCCCAGCCAATGTCACTGAGCCACTGAACACAGCTCCAGGACTTATAATAATTTCAGAACAGTAACATTTTTCTATCCTTTATCAAATTAAACAATTTATAACACTTTACAGTGAGTAAACTCACTACCATACCCAAGACTCTGCCAAGGTAGAGGGAGAATGCTGCGAAGAGATCTTTGGCAGATGCAATCCGCATCACCACAGGACAGTTTAGAGTAAGATGACCACAGTGTGGTGGCCCAAATGAGAATGGCTGGCATAGGCTCACATACTGGAATGCTTGGTCCCCAGTTGGTGGAACTGTTTGGGGAGGGTTAGGAAGGGCAGCACTAGGGGCAGGCTTTGGGGCTTCAAAGCACACATCATCCTCGGTCAGCTCTTTTCAGCCTGATGACTGTTCCTAGGATGTCCCCTTGCAGCTATGGCTTGGTGCTATGCCTCCCTGCCTGTTCCCATGCTCCTTGACAAGATGGTCGTCGACTCACCCTTTGAAACCATGAGCCCCCAAATTCTGTGACAGAGAGCACAAAATATTGTGTTGAGAATAACTAGAAGATAAACCTTTTGTAGGAGGCTAGTGCTGTGTGTCTCTTGATAGAAAAGTGCCTGAAGTAGGAACAGGAAATTCTTTTTTTTAGAAGAAAGGAAATATAGGAATTCTTCTATAAACTGCCTTGATTATGGTGTCTGATCCCAGTCCTAGAAAAATAAGACAAACAGCCAAAATTTTCTAACAAAACAAAAACAGCAATAGCAGGCACTATTCTAATGGGAACTTAAATCAGGTTCACTTTTAAGCCAATGCTCAGTTTTGAGCCACACACTTATCCCAAACTTAGTTTAATTGACCCCAACTTTTAAATTTATTGGACATTCAATTCAATAGATTGGATTTCAGTGTAAATCCAATCAGACTTTTTCAAAGTAAACAAAGATAAAAGCCTTCTATGCTAACAGGCCTGATGCTCAGACATGTGTTCATCCACTGCTCCAGCAGGGCAGAGAACCTTCTGGGTCTCTAGGAAGCTCCTATTATCCCTAGTGACTATTGACCAGCATGGTACTAACATCATAATGCTGCTCACAGCACTGCTCCAACAGCAACCTTTGTGGCCCAGCCTCAACAGAGCTTGAGCTGAAGCAAAGGCCATGTAGGAAACTGTTCTGTGAACCAGAGGGGTACTCTTGACTCTAATATTCCTAGGGCAGGAATATTAGAGCCGTATGTGTGCGTCCTACAGGCACATGTGCCCAGCTGATTTAAGAGGCTTATAGACTTTACATGACGGATGGCCCCCACTCAGGCTTCTTCTTAAAGATGTGTGTTAGTTACTTTTTCCATCATTGTGACAAAATATGGGACAAAAGCATCTTAAATAAGTATGTATTTGGGCTCAGAGTTGGTGTGCTGGATAGTTCTATGTCAACTTGACAAAAGGTAAAGTCATCTGAGAGGAGGGAATCTCAATTGAAAAACTGCATTCATAAGAGCTGAGTTGCAGACAAGCTTGTAGGACATTTTCTTAATTAGGGATTGATGGGGGAGGGCCCAGCCCATTGTGGGTGGAGCCATCCCAGGATTAATGGTCCTGAATTCTGTAAGAAAGCAGGCTAAGCAAACTGTGGTAGCAAGCCAGTAAGCAGCACCCTCCCATGGCCTCTGCATCAACTTCTGCTTCCAGGTTCCTGCCCTGTTTGAGCTCCTATCCTGACTTACTTTGATTAAGAATGATGTGGAAGCATACCCTTTCCTCCCCAAGTTGCTTTGATCACGGTGTTTCACCATAGCAACAGTCACCCTAACTAGGACAGCTGGTGCAAATACACACCCTACCATGGTGAGGACCAGTCATGAAGCAGAGAGATCAATGCTGGTACTCAGATGACTGTTTCTTTTTCCTCCAGTCCAGGACCCCAGTCTATGGCACAGTGCTGTCCATATTTAGGGTGGGTCTTCCCACAGCGATTAACCCAATCTAGAGTGCCAAGACACGCCAGATGTTTGCTTCCTAGCTGATTCTAGGTCCTGTCAGGTTGACAATATTTAATAAGTCAAGGGTGTTTTTCCGACTAGAAGTAATACCAAGGAGCTGGAGAGATGGCTCAGCAGTTAAGAGCACTGGCTGCTCTTCCAGAGGTCCTGAGTTCAATTCCCAGGACCCACATGGCAGCTCACAACTGTCTGTAACTCCAGTTCCAGGGTTGCTGATACCCTCACTCAGACACACCTACAGGCAAAACCAATGAATGTAAAATAAAAATAAATTATAGAAAGTAGTATCAAATATGAAATTAAGAACAAGTAAATCACCTACAGTTGCTCACCCGGGCATTGAGCTCAGCAATACAGAAAATCTAGACTTAAAACTAGACCCAAACCACCCATAGACACTGGGCCAACTTCCTCACATTACTGGGCCTCAAAAAAAAAAAAAAATACTGTGTGGTTTTGTATAAGGGATTTGTATAATCGTTTAAGCATATCCAGTATTTTCAAGGAAAGCTGGTTCCTGACCCATTTTGACACTCAGGGACAGAGTCTAACATCCAACTGCCTGATTTGTATGGTCTGGAGAATGTTCTACAATAGCTATACTTATCATTTTGAATGGGTGAGTTTAATAAGTATATATCTAAAATATAATTAATTTTATTTTACAGGATATATACAGGATAAAGAGTAAGTAGAGACAGTAGAAACACCAGCTAGACAGACTGTAAAACACCACCAAACTAGACATGCGTAGCACCAGCAGAGAAGCCTAGAGTGGCCCAAGTGAGTACGTAGAAGAAACTTAACATCAGATTGGACGCTTGGTGGGAAAGCCCCATCAAGGCAGTCAGCAGGTGTCTCCAACTTAGAATGTACCTGGTGGAGCAAAGTGTCCCTTCTCTTCAGGTGAGGTGTCCAATAAAAGAACAAACAGCAATAGACAGATATCATCAAATCCTGCTCACATATCTAGCAGAAACCAGCTGGGGTGGTTGAGACAGGCAGTGGGAGTTCCTGGATGCGCTTTCTCAATGGCTGAATGTACAGTTTCCTGTTCCCACCGCAGGCACTTTTATATCAGGAGACAAACAACAGTAGCCTTCTCTGCAAATGGTTTACCTCCTGGCTGTTCTCAGCACAATGTTTTATGTTCCCTGTCACAGAACTGGGGGTAGGAGGGTCAGCTTATCCCCAGACAAGGGATACTTTGAGACTAACATGTTTGGGTCTGAAATGGGGAAAGGGAATCCCACTTCCAGAGCCAGCTTTCTAGTGAGTTCTAATACTACAAGACAATTTACCAGTAAAATGTACATTACATATCCCTTCCCACGTAGAGGTATGGCCGCCTGATGCTTCCCAGAGTGAATGTATGGACTCATCTTGCCGCCACAGAGTACGTCTGGCCATGACACTTTTAGTACTCACCCTCTGGATACCAGCAGGGCCAGAAAGCTGTCAGGGAATCTAGGATAGTCACACACCTGGGAGCCACGGTCAAAAAGAGTAGCCAGAGAAGGGCCACTCTCACCTCTGCTAGTTCTCTTTGATGTGTACCAGACAGGCCCAGTTTGGATAAATGTCATATTTAACATGTTAGCCTCAAAGACTAGAGGAAGAGAATGAGAGTTGTCACTCTGTAGATGGGAGCCACCAGGAAGGGGCCAGCTAGCACGGGCAATAGCAGTGCAGGCTGTATGGGCACGGACCCACTTGTCCCCCATTACCGCTGTGGGACTCAAGCCACGCTGAACTTGAGCATGGGTCCTTCTTCCCTTCTAGTGCAGCACACAGAGTCTAGCTAGACCAGGCTCAAGATCACGAGTGGCTGTGATGATGCAGACTATACCAGCTCCCACAGCAGCTTCCCTGGAGCGCAGCTGCCCTGCTCTCAAACCTTCCATGCTGTACAAGGTCTATTAATCTACCCAGATGTAGCCAAACAGCTCTCTTGCCATCTACCCTCACGTGATTTTAAAAAGATAACATTGGAGATAAAATGAGGGTAAATCAAGCACATTCTTGAAGACAGTAAAATCCAAGTCTGGGTAGAATATGAGAAAGAGGATATAGGACTCAACCAGACTGCTGTTGTAAATCCTGTCTGTCTTGATGGACTTAGACCCTTACTTCCTTAAAGCTTCCAGTGTTCAATATGCTGTTCCGTAGCTTTATTTAAAGATGCTCAGAGAGCCTTTAAGGTAGAATCTCATGTGCTTTCCTGAGATAAGCACAGGGCAGGCTCCATTATGCTCTTTAGCCGAAACATACAAACAGAACCTGAGTGTAGACCTGCTGACTGGCAGGATGTGTTGTTTGTCCATGGTTTGTAATGGAGCATTTGGGATTAAAATGTCCCAGGGCTCTCAATGAGAAACCATTTCTATCTCCACTGGACCAACTGGCTCAAATCCAAAGGCAACCTCATTACAGCACCCTGGAAAAACAATTCATCCTTCCAGACACACTCAGCAGTGAGCCACACCCCCATGGGTCTGAGCCCATACACACAAGTGTTAAAAACACAAGCAGGTATACCGTCCATCAGGAAGGTCTAGGGAAGGAAGGTGAGTGCCAGCAGTGGAGCCTGGGCCAGGGTTGGTGTAGGAGGTATCCCGTGGGCCAGAGCAACAGCATCATTAAGGTATACAGGGTGTCAAGAATAACAGAGCAGTCTAAGGGCAGAGACCCAAAGCACCTCCTAGAGTATATAGCTCTTCTAAGCTTCACCCTGACTATCAACAGCCGGACTCCAACTTTTGACCTTCAGACTTTAGCTCAGCACTGCACTCTCCTGCCCATGGCACCTTTAGGTGCCAGCAGGGCCTAGCCCTCAACATACTATTACACAGAAGGTGTCAGTGAACCTGGGAGAACTATACAACTGATGGCCAGAGTTAGCGAACAGTAGCATGTTAGTTCCTAGTGTCTTACCATATTCAAGGTTCTGTGAAGATTATCAACTTCTACTGTTAACTTGTAAATATACAGAAAACTAACTCTTGTCTGCAGTCACCACAGCCCAGACGAGAAATCAGAGTCGGGAAACACAAAACCTAATGCTCAGGATCCAGTAGCTCCTGGCACAAATGAGGCATAGTCAGGATGGTACCAGAATGCCATCAATGCTCTTGAGTAGTAGGTGAACTTGTCACAGAGAACCCCAGGTACAGGACTGGTCTGCATAACTTCTCAGTAAGTCTGAGCAGGTAACCAAGGACATGACTTCTCAGGTAGTTGGCAGGGGCACAAGTAGGAGCCCCATCATGAACAGGGCTTCAAGCAACATGCCCTGGACTACTTGGAACAAGTAATGTAGAGGTTAATCTCTGTTGACTTGGTAAGATCTAGAAGCACCAAGGAAACAATCCTGGGTGCATCTGTGAGGGTGTTTCCAGAAACTCCCTTAACAGATGGGAGGCCTGCCCTGAATGAGGTGGCACCATTCCCTGGGTTGGGGCCCCTGATTAAAAAAGCTAAATATCAGAAGTTCTCTCTTTCTGGTCCTGACGGATCCAGAAATGACCAGCTACCTCCTGCTTCTGCCACCACACCCCACTGGGCACAGATTATATTGGACTGTCTCCCCCTTTCAACTGTGGGGTGGAACTAACCCTTTCTCCTTCAAGCTGTCATTTCTCAGGTACCCAGTCACAGTCCTGAGTAAAGTACTACCATCACCTTGGCCTCCAGGACCATACAACAGAGTTCCTTTTCTCTGGAGTCGACTACCTGGGCTTGAGCAGCAGTCTCTACCGCTGAGACTATAAAGATCTTGGAGGCTAGGGCATGGCAAGGAGCACTCCGGTGCTGCTGCTCCTTCAGAGAGGCTGTACTCTTGCCTGACAGGAAGATAGTGGTAGGGTGTAAGTCAGGACTCTGCATAGGCAACTGCCTAGAGCTCAAAGCAGGAACTGTCCCACAGTGCCAGGACGTTCTCACAGCTCTTGAAAGGGTTGAGGAAATTTCAGTTAATTCAGAAGAATAAAAGAAAATGATTTTTTGTTTGCAGATAACACGAGTAACCCAGAAAAAAAATCAATATCACAAAATTCTATCCAGTTATTCTAGATAGCAATGTAAGAATGAAGGGCTCATCTATACATTGGCAGTGAGCATGAAAAATAAAAATGCAGAAATATATTTATTCACAATAAAGACAAAAATATATTATGTCCCAGATTAAACATTTATATACATTAAGTGAAAAATAAAAACAAGGATTTACTAGGGTAGAAATATAAGTAAACAACTTGTCTCTCAAGTACAAATTCAATACTAGAAAGCCATCACCCTACCCTCCGAAGTAATTCTTGGCATAATTATGGGGACTTCATGAGAATGGTCGTGAAGTTCATCAAGGAAAAGAAACAGGCCAGAAAAGTCCAGGAAACTCTTGGCAGAGGGACACAGTGTGGGGAGATGGGCAGTCAGTCTAAAGTCTATGTGGGTACCATTGGAGCTGCATGGTGCCAAGTATAAGGATGTAGCAAGGGATCAAGCTAGATACAGCCACAGACATGTAAATGGGACACAGACATATGAGAGGGAACAGTGGTGGCACTTTTAATTTGTTCAGAAAGAGCAACTGATTCAGGATAGGAAAAGTAGGTGACTACGTTGCATCAAGTGAGAATGAACGGTGGAGGCTGGAATAATGTCCTTATTCATAAAGAGCACTCCTACACCTTCCAGAGACGACCAGCACTGCAAGTGAAAACAGCACAGCAAATCATAGAAGAAATGCAGGCAGCCACCAGGCATGCAGAGAAGCCTGACTACACTGGCAGTCATGGATGTGCAAGCCATGTGCTAGCTAACATTCTATCCACTTTACACAGGTTAGGAGTCATCTGACAGGAGGGAATCTGAACTGAGAAATGCCTCCATAAGACTGGGCTGTTGGCAAGCCTGTAGCACATTTTTTTTTTTTTTTTAAAAGAAAATTGATATATGATGTGGGTGAGGGCCATCTCTGGGCTGGTGTTCCTGGGTCTGTAAGAAAGGAGGCTAAGCAAGCCATGGGGCGCAAGCCAGTAAGCAGCACTCCTCCATGGCCGCTGCATCAGCTCCTGCCTCCAGGTTCCCAGCCTAAGTTCCTATCCTGACTTCCTTCAGTGATAGAATATGGTTTGCTTGTGGTCATGGGGTTTTTGCATTGCAATAGTAACCCTGACTAAGACATGCAGGAAATGTGGGAGAGGATAGTGAGGCCAATGAAGGAAGGACAGATGGCCCAGGAGTGTCCCTCATCCTGTTTCTTAGGCCCTAGGAGAAGTGGTCACTGCTAACATGTAGTACCAGCCCTATAGCAAGCCCCTGTACCCAAGGGTCATGTATCGTAGCAGTGTGGATGCTCTTCTCTGCTCTATAGCAGAATGGATGTTCTCTAAGCCTTTCAGTTACCTCCCATCCAGCCTCTCAGAATGCATCTATGGCTATTATAGGTGGCATGCCCTGGCAATTTCTGAAATAAGTTCATTTTGGAAAGTTAGTTTCTATGTCACTCATTTTAGACTATTCATTGGTCCCTCAGGTTAGGGCACCGGATTTACATAGGAAAGGGGAAAGCTGAACGTCAGAATTCAGCTGAACAGTGCATGTATGACAGTTACAGTAATTAAACATTTAATCCTTTAACCAAAACAACAGGTGAGGCATGCTAGGCTTAGAGGGAGTAGTACACACACGTGCATTCAGGATGGAGTGAGTGAGCAATCTTTTCCTAGAGGAAGGAACTGCTGTACCAAGTCCTAGTGTAGGGAAAGGCTGGCCTGTACCCCAGGTCAACTCTGGGGCTTGAAGTCTCTATGGTGAAGGAGAGGGGCAGGGCCCAAGGCTATCTTGCTAACCCTGTACTATTTTTCAAGTATAAACACTAGAAAGTACATTCTTTTTTTTTTTTGGTAAAAAGGTACTTCTAAATACTAAAAATAATCCTGCAAATGCACAAGGTGAGTATTCTGGGCCCCTGTCTTGATTTTCCATGCCACCTGGGTCTGAAACAGCAGCAGTCTCTAGAAGGGCAATTCCAGCTAATGACACAGCACAACCTCTCCATTCAGCTACCCCACCCACCTCAGGGTGGGGAGAAATGAGCAGAATAGGAAGGTTTGCAGCAGGGATAGGGTGATTCTGAGAATTACAACCCCTGGAAAGACCCTGTTTACCCCAAATTACCAACTGAAGTTTTACTTTAAAAACTACTCCTGTTCCAATTATAAATTCTATTCAAAATGACTGATGATTTAATGACACTAATTAGATTGTGTGTTCAAGAAATCTGTCTGACAAAGACCACTGCCAAGTGTCGTTAACAATATGATGGCATGAAGAGAGTTTAAACCATCAAAACAAAAGACTGCTAATGCAATGACACAATCACACAGTCTAAAGGCCTTTTTTTAAATCTCAATTTTAATGAAGAAAAAAAAGAGATTAAAACACAAAGGAAAATGTAACCTTGAATTGTTATGATGCTAAAGTCTCGTCTCTGGGCCAGCACTGAAGCTAGGTTTCTGGGCCTATGGCATCTTACTCACCTGGGCTGACAGCAGATGTCTAAGTGCTAAGCAAGACTGGGCAGAGACTGCACCCTGGCTGATGGGACCCTAACTCAAGGGTCTTCCTTATGCTTCCTGCTCCTGCCCTGAAAACTCACATATGTAAGGAGATTTATTTCTGGAACTCTCACTGTTCAAACCATGGGAACACCTACTCATCTGACAGAACAGGAACACAACATTGACTATTCACTACACCTGCTAGAACCTCCTACTGCACATCCTGTTTATCTTCCTGTCATGTTGCATGCTGCTGACAAGGATCGTGTATATTAGCAGGAATGTTCAATGGTGGGAACACCACAGGTAAACTGTAATTCAGCAGAGCTCCCTAGTCTGTCTTTGGCCAGGGTCTACACTGAGTCTAGAGGAGAGCCAGTACATAAACGGGTTTGGCTGGTTCTGAGATAGCCAGTACAGTAAGGGTGTGTCCAGCTGAGGTCCACTGCCCTGAACCTGTGTCTCATGGCACAGGGCTCATGTTACTGTTTTCAAGCTTTTGGTCTGGCCTTACTCGTACCACCCAAAAGCCTGGAATTAGCATAGGTGAATCCCTGGCAGAGCGCCTCTGTATACAGAGCCAGCTTTCAGAAAGGGACTCAGATGCAGAAAGTTGGCTACAGAACCTGTTCCTGGGACAGATAGGAACTCCAAAGCACAGCAAAAAGCTCACTGTTACAGGACAGAGGCCACGCTGCAGGCCTGTGCAGAGACGCAATGCAGCATCAAGACCTAAAAGCACAGAGAAGGGGCAGATCGTGAACTTCTAATAACAGTGAGAAGGGACTATGGTGGCACTGAGTCAGGAAGCTGCTATTGAAGAGCTGTGGCCACACAGAATATAAAAAAATGCTAAGACTTTGGGGTTAAATTGCTTTTAAGAGACACAGATATGTGAGGCTATGGCTCATGTGAAAAGTAAGGCAGCAGCCTGGTGAGGTGGCACTCAGTCAGTTGGCACATCAGGGCCACTGGGTGCAATTGCCTAAAATGACTTTTACTGCTTTCCAGCTGGCAGATGGCCCCTGCCTGAGGCCAACCTTAAACACCCAGCTCCTAGTCCTGGAAAACAGGACCCCATGGGAGGTGGGCCTGGCAATCCACAGCAGAGCACTGGGCAATTCTCAGCAAGGCTTTCTTTTCTAGGTCTGGTGTTGGCCTCTCATACCAGGCGGGAAAGGATTGGAGGATGAAGAGCCTGGTCCTGGTAGAGTCAGTCCTTAACTAGCCCATTTGAAACCTAAGAGCATGGAGCAACGGCAGCAGCAACAGCAGCAACAGCAACGGCCTCACATCCCAGGACACTTACGAGAGCAGCCATCACAATACCAAAGGCACCAGCCTCCTTACAGACAGCTCTCAGAGCCCAGGTGAGGTTTCTGGACCCTCTTTTCTCACAAGGCCCAAGTAGGACAATGTTCTTAGCACACACACACCTGAAAGAGAACCCAGAGCTGCTACTGGGCCTGTTCACCAGGGTAGGCAGGACTCTTCTATCTAAACCAGGGAAGAGTCTTATGTAGCCTCTTAGGAATCCACAGATAGCCTATAGATAGGAGTCATTGCCCAGGACCCTCCCATGGCTTATGAGACTGGTCTAGTGATGGCAGCATTGCAGAGTGGTTAGTGCCAGTCCAGGCCCAGGGGTTCTAGATGCCGGGACTCTCCACCTTGGTCCTGTTCTCTTGGGTGGGCAAGGTGGTTCTGGGAAAGCTGCTCCTGGGCAGTGACTGGAATAGGACAGCAATATCTGACTGTACATCCTCTATCCTAAGCCCAGTTAGGCCTCAGATGAGACTACCCTGACCAACACAGTGCAATCACAGGACACTGAGGGCAGGATCCATCCTGTACTCACAGAAAATATTGTTTGTTGCTAAAGCTATGATGTGTTGCATGACTCTGTTACACAGCTGTAGACAACTTGAACAACTCGCAAGGGAGGCTTTTTGCTTTACTGTGACTACTACAAGTGTAGTTTCTAGTGGATGATGTGGCTCAACATGGTTCTTAGTAGAGATTTTCCTGGCCTGTCAGCTTCACCATGTATCTACATACCACTTGTGTAGGTTTCTTTTCAACTTACTTAACCTGAAATTCTGGGATCAGATTAAATAGCTGGAGAGTAGTCATTAAACAGGTCTTCATTAACAGGTTTTTTTTTTTTTTTTTTTTGACTCTATGTGTGTGTGTGCGCGCGCGCGTGCGTGCATGCCTGCCTGTCTGTCTGTCTGTCTCAGGGAGAAATCTGAGAAAAACCACAGTAAACCCTGAATTCTCTGAGGTATCCATCACTTTTTGGCTTGTTTTCCTGATGGCCATCTTCCTACATGTATTTTTAGAAGGCAACTTCTATACCATGAGGTCCTGAGTCCTCTTCAGGACACAAAAGGCCTAGGGTATTTGCAACAGCCTTACAGTAAGGGTCACCTGGTTCCTGGGCTTTGACATTCTGTGAGTAAGACTGTGTTAGGGGCAGAAGGAATCATGTGTCTCCCAGAGAGTATTTGGTTCTCAGGTCTTAGCATTCCATAGATGATGCCAATCCTGGGAACAGAAGGAGCAGGTGCCACCCAGAAGGCACCTGGTCCATGGGACTAAGCACTAGGTGGATACTGCCCATCCTAGGCACAGAAGTAGCTGTCACCTATCTATACCTCAGCACTAGATGAAATCATACCAACCATGGGAAGAAGAAGCAGATGTCACCCAGAGGGTACCCGATTAACATGTCTTAGTTCTCCATAGGTAAGCAGACCATGGACAGAAGGACATATGGCACAGCCCAAGGCTGCTGCTCACCTTGATATGTTCATGCAACTGCGCCTCATGCTGTCGGGACAATTGCTCATGCTGACGCTGAAACTCTGCAATGAGTATCTGCCGCTGGATCTGCTGCTTCTGTTTCAGTGCTAGGAGTTCCTGCTGCAGCTGCTGCTCCCGCAATGCAGGTTCCAAGGGAAGTGAGAACTGGTGGTCCAAGCGCAGGTCCATGGGTACTGCTGCAGGGGCCACTTGCAGTGGCAGCGCTGTAGCCACGTCTACTGTGGAGAGAGCATAACACAGGAGAGTGGGTACTATGTCAGCAAAGCTAGCCTTGAGGTATGGGTCGCTTTTTCCCTGTAAAGCCTAGACGCAACTATCATGGTTTGTTGGTGGTCCAAAGGGCATCTGGTGTCCCTTGGCCAAAAGCCTGACAGGCTCAAAGCACGACTCAGAGATCCCAGGGCTCTGTTCTCAAACATGAAGATCTAATGGTAATGAGAGATCTGGCCAGGAAACATTCTTCCATTGAGTTCTTACTACCCGATCCTTTGTCAAAATGAGAGGTCCCACTCTCAGAGGACCCCACTGCAGACCCAAAGGCCCATCTGATGTCATATGGAAAAGTCAATAAAGGGAAACAACAGTAAAATCCTACACTTAGCCAAGCAAGAAGCCAAGTGCCAGTACTTGGATGGACAAACTGCCTGTACTTTATTTGCTTCTACCCCTTCTCTGAATGAAGCCACTGCAGAGCTATGTGTGAGCTTCAAGAACAGTGTGTGCCACAGAAGTGGTCCAGATAGACACTCAAGCGAAGAGCCTGTTGCCATGGTAAAATGAGCACCCTCTTGAAAAACATGTTTACCCAATCGACTGCAGCCAATAAAGTGTGCTCCTGGCGGGCAGCATGAGCGTTCATCAGGGTAGCTTCTGCACTCACACTGTGCCAATGAGAGGCCACCGTGATTCTGACTGAAAGCAGAAGCCGACGTCAGTCTCAGTGCTTACAGAATTGATTCCAAATTAAAGTGTGAAAAGCAATGTGGAGGAAAGGTAAGTTTTAAATGACCAACACAGGGCCAGAGAGATGGCTCAGTGTGTGAGTAAAGATACCTGCTACCAGATCTGACAATTTGAGCTTAGTCCCTAGGATGCATACACTGGAAGTAGAGGACCAAACTCTTGAAAGCTATCCTCTAACTTTTACACATGTGTCACAGCACGCACCTACTTACCGCCCAAATGCACATATGCATACACACAAAATTTTAAAAACACAATAAACAATAAAAGAACAAGTTACCAACTTGATGAAGAAGCCCCATTCCTGCTGCAGGCTGGAGCAGTGTGTCAAGCACAGGCTCTGTGGGAGCTAGAAAGCTCTAAGCACAGTGCAGGGCCGCTCACTACACAGCACCTGTCAACAGGTGGCTTTGCAGATATTCAAGGATTGAGGCAAGAGCCCTGTAAGTCCTCCCTCCAGAAAGCCCCGCCCCACTGCCCTGGTTGCCACCCTTCATCTGCCCATACACAAGCACTGAATCCAAGGGAAGGAGGCAAGAACGTTGCCTACTGGAATGAACTCAAGTTTAAAGGGAAGTTCAAGGATAACACTGGTGGTAGATGCCTGCACCAGCCCCTGGCCATAAGGTGCTGGTGGTCAGCACCTTATGAACTTGACTTTGATCAGAGTCCTAAATGTGGCTCCTGTATTCCTGCTTCTGGCTAAAACCTTTAGGACCTTCTACTTACAGATACAGGGTGGTCCTGAACCAAGAGCTCCCCTAAACCTTCTTTCTGGGTAAACTAATTGACAATATTGAGCACACAGACTTGAATAAGAAAGGTACCTGTTGCTTGTGGTCTCTGGCATTCCCGTAGCCACTCCCACACAGCAAGTCCCAAAGCTGGCCTAGGCTACCAAATGACTAAATCTTTGGTCCCAAGATTCTGCTTGTCCATAGAGTAAGGCTGGTGAGAGCTCTTAGACCAGAACCTTGGTGTCCTGCCTCAAGACACAGCTCTCTTGTAGAGAGGCCACAGGACCTAGAAAGGAAGGGTAAGCCACCATGCAGATCCTCTTGGGTCTTCCCATCAACAGGTTCTGGCAGCACACTGACTTCTGATCTAGCCCTGTAGTCTCCACTGAATCCCCCAGGGCTGAACTGTCAGAAGGTAGGATAAAACAGAGCCCAAGGAATAAGTAGGCCTTGGGCTAACAGCCTGCCTAGCCACAGGGCCACCAAGCAACCTAAAGGCAAATGGATCTTCATGCCCAACAGAAGCCCACTGTGGCCCATGAGCTAACCTCTCTTACCACACACAGTAGGATCAGCAAGTCTTCTGACCCCCCTCATTAGTGAGGCAAGGCTCTGGCTGTCTACAGGGATGTTTCTACTTTCCACATCTTGGCTCAAGCTAGGTACACTAGAAGCCTTTTATTTGAGCTTTGCTTGCTCCATGAGAGGGCAGGGGCTCTCACACACAGGGCTAAGGACTAGATTACTCTCCTTGCCTTGTCCTTTTTAATCTCTTATTACAAAATGAAACAAGATGGAAATATTGCAGGCCAGTTTTGTAGAACAACGTTCCTTCCATGTTTTAAGGATAAGACGTTACAGAGGGTAAGGCATTAAACTGAGCAATCTCTGTGTAGACCTCCTGTACTGGCTAGTTTTGTGTGTCAACTTGACACAGGCTGCAGTTATCACAGAGAAGGGAGTTTCAGTTGGGGAAGTGCCTCCATGAGATCCAGCTGTGGGGCATTTTCTCAATTAGTGACCAAGGGGGTAGGGCCCCTTGTGGGTGGTGCCATCTCTGGGCTGGAAGTCTTGAGTTCTATAAGAGAGCAGGCTGAGCAAGCCAGGAGAAGCAAGCCAGTAAGGAACATCCCTCATGGCCTTTGCAT
Source organism: Montemys delectorum (assembly GCA_019843815.1). NCBI lineage: Eukaryota > Metazoa > Chordata > Mammalia > Rodentia > Muridae > Montemys > Montemys delectorum. The sequence continues at coordinate 16,779 of JADRCD010201426.1, forward strand.
CAGCTCCTCCTTCCTAACTTGCTTGAGTTCCAGTCTTGACTTCCTCTGGTGATCAACAGCCATGTGGAAGTGAGCCAAATAAACCCTTTCCTCCCCAACTTGCTTCATGGCCATGATGTTTGTGCAGGAATAGAAACCCTGACTAAGACATCTCCTCAGAAAGCTTAGGGCAAGCACCTGCCTCCCTCGGTCCTCAGAGCACAGCAGGTAACAGCCTGTTCTCACATTTTGAACTCTCATATATGACCCTTAAACTTGCCATTCTCTTGGTTAAGTGCGACTGTCTCAAGCTGCTTAGTGTGCCTCTGACTTCATGGGTTAAGTTCCATCATCTTTCTCAGACAGAGACACATAGGGTCCCTAGTGGGCTTAGTCTGTGGCCACTTTATTTTAGATATGGGTTGATTATGGGTGATAATTAGCCTATAATCAATCACATAACTTTAAATTCTTAAGTGTCTAGTTAAACAGTGATAATTTGGCTTAAGTAAAAACTCAGAAGAATTAATGAAACCATGGCACTGTCTCACAGCTTGCAAGCTGTCTTTTTCTGTGTGTTACCTCACTTGGCCCTGGGAGAGGGGGCAGGTGTGACTCCTATAATTTTGCTGACATGACTTATGATCTACATATATAACAAGGTTATATTAAAGATGCTGGCCACAAGAACATGCCATCTGCATGTGAAATCTCGAATTTTCACAGAAGGGGACCATTAGGAATGCCTAGCAGTTCTTTCAAATATCAAATATCCAATTTTTAAAAGGATTGTTTGGCAGGCCAATCACTCCTGCCAATGTACCCATATACTGGTCACTGGGATAGTTGAAGTGGAAACGTAAGGGTTCATTGGAGAGTCAGTTGTGTTGGATGGTGTTTTGCTGGGGCAGACATGTGAAGGAGTGTTTCCTGAAGGGAACACAGGTGAAAGACTAAGGCAGACTCATGAAGGTATGTTTTGCTGAGGCGAATGCTAGAGAGGATGTCCTGCTAAAGCAAGCACTTGAAAATACAGGTAATGATGGACTCTCTGCTCACAACACGAATGTATTGGTCCACTTTACATTGCGTAATTGAGCTGCATTTGTCAGGACTCCATAGAGAGAACTGCACCAGAAAAAAAACCCTTCTGGTGGTGTGCTGAAGTTTCTTGGCACTTCTGGGCACTCAGGCTGATTGGCAGAGTGATGTCAGCTGAGACAGACGCACATGCTGAGGCAAGGCACATGGAGTACACGTGATGTTTGGAGGGTATAAATAGGACTCGACAGAGTGATGGAGACAGGGCTGGGCTTGCTGGTACAGCTGTGCAGTGCTTGTAGATCTCGTGTCTTCCCTCCTCTGAGAGAGGCACAGCCAAGAACTTCTGGTGTTCCTGCTAGTCACTCCTGCTGACTGGAGCCAAGGCTGAGGCATGGCTGTCTCTGCTAGGTCCTATTACCAGTGATGCTAACCCCACCTACCAAACTGGACTGCTAGTTTATCTGTGAAGTGTTTGAGAGTAGATTGAACTGCCGCTGCCTGATAACCTGTGAACTGAACTGCCAATTTCCAGACAACACAGCTAGGAGTTGCTCCAAAGAACTTTTCGAAAGAGCTCTACTTCCCCATCCCCAACCTTTTCTTTTCCACTTCGTATGGTGGGAGGTGGGCTACAAGGAAGGTTAAAGCGTTTAAGAACCATCATTAAAAATAGGATTTGAAAAAATTAAGCTTACAGATAGTGGAGCTGGAGAGATGGCTCAGAGGTTAAATGTACTTGTTGCTCTTCCAAAGGACCAGAGTTCAGTTCACAGCACCTACATACAGTAAACAGCTCACAACTGCCTATAACTCTAGCTCCAAGAAATCCAATACCTTTCTCAGGGCTCTACGGGCACAGCTGGGGGTACTGAATGCTTAGGGACTGGCAGGGCAGGTGTACAGAGGACAGCTGGGGGTAGGTTGGGCAGCTCTGGGTAGTGGCAAGACTAAGCTGCTCGGCTGTTCCTCCTAAGTTGTAGGGCAAAGAGATAGCCAGCTAGAGCAGTTTCCATAGTAGCACTTGCCTGTTCCTGAGCTAGTCTTAGAGCCTGTTACAAGGAAACCATGTTCACACTTGGTCCAAAGGATACTAAAGTGAGTGTTGTAACAACTGAAACTGTTTGCAGTCAGAGGCCAACTGTACAGCACTGAGTCTTCCCATTGCAAACCAGGCAGTACAGCTCCCAGGTCAAGCTGGCCAGCCCCCTACCAAGGAAAGTAAAAGGCTCATTGGTCTCTCGGAACAACAGGAACAACAACTTGCACGCGTGACTGATGGGGCAGAGGGGGCCCTCTGAAGTTGCTTGCCATGTACTGAGCAGAGCTTTATCTTAACTGAAGCTGAGGGCAGGGTGAGGCAGAGCTATCACTTGTGTTGAGTTCTGCTGCGGCTTTATTTCGTATGCTCAATTTACTAATGTTTTCATTCCTAAGGCATTCTTTTTAAAAGCTGCATTTGAAATTGTAACCTTGAATGAAAGGTGAGTAGAGTGTTACTATCCTCACCATGCATGGTGAACATGCCTAAGACTGCTGCCTCCTCCCCCCTTATGCAGTGCCCATGCTTCCAGTCTCCACAGCCTAACTTCTAGGAGCCCAACAGCTGAAGAAGCCAAGGGCAGGGCTTGTTCTAGGCTCTGTGTGGACCACAGATCTCCAGAGGGTACCTACACTGGAGGATTGAAGAAAAGGGGCATCACTCCCTGAGCCCAAGCACCACAGAGCAAATAAGACCCCTCTTCAAGTCCACAGTGGGCCAGGACTCAACTGTTCTACATGAGGGCAGAGGGCAGTGCTAAGTGCCAGCACTGTCCCTCAGTAAAGTCTGCCTGCCAGTGAACTCCAAGAGCATTTCCTTGTCACATAACTGTTGGGAAGGACAGAAAGCCTGTCTTGGCCTGTATCCTGAAGTACCAATCAGAAGTTCACTCTTGGCTACAGAAGGTGGAAGATAGCAGAAGACCAAAGGCACTCTGCTACCTGTGACTCACATTCATACCTTGTCACTGCTGTTGTTCCTCTCAAGTAAGGCCACCTTGGCAGACACAAGATGAGGCCCGGAACCCACACAGGCAAGGAGACTCAGCCATGGGCTCTTGGGAACATGGTCTGCTCATCCCCACAGTCATCATCTGGAGCCTGGCTGTAGCCCTGCTCAAGTGCCAGCTGCAGAGATGGAGGCCATGGTCCCCACTCACTCATGAGAGCATGGCACTGGCAGTTGTGACAAGAATGACTTGTACTATTTCTGTATCAAAGCCACTGGAAATGTCACAAGTTCCCATCAGGAGCTGTTAGTGCTTTTGACCTAGGGCTCCAGGAGAAGAAACGAAATCCTCTCTTCTTAAAGAATACAGCATCAGAACAAAAAATGCCTGTATGCTCAGGAATATTTTATGGAGGGCCTGGAAACTCCCCCACAGGCTGTGCTTTGAAAAGCTTATCAATACAATTGGGCCTATGACGTCAGTGAGGACACAAAGCCCACATTCAGTGCTCAGAGGAGAAAGACGGGTCTGCTGGGAGCAAGCCCTCCTACAGGAAAGACCTCCAGCTCTCCCTCCCAGATCCTGATTTCCATTACGTGGGTCACTCTTCTTCCCTGACACCACTTCATGCCATCACACAGACACAGAATGAAAGCAGCACTGTTCAGGAAACACGCCAGAGTTGAGGGTCGCCTCCGTAAAGAATAACTCATTCAGCTTCAGGGAAAAATAATAGATATTTCAACTATGTAACCAGAGCTTCCTCTCACTGACATTTGCTTGTATGGGGGTAGGGGAAGAGCAAGAGTGGGAGGGAGGAGGGTGAGGGCACTGGCCATGCAGAACTTGAATCTTGTAACACGACATGTTATCCACAACCAAGGGCATGGTCATCAAGTAAAAGGCAAGAAGGAACACAAGCACTTAGCAGAGTTCCAGACTCTCTCTCAGAGTCCCTGGAAACGCCACACACCTACCCAGGGAAAACACATTTAGATCTAACTTTCTCTTGCTTCTTTGTGGCATGGGCAATCTGGAAGGTGTATTCTTTCACTGGTCAGAATAAATGCAGTGGGCATGAGTGAGGCACAATAGCAGGTGACAGGCTAACGTGGAGAGGTCTTTGGAGTCCAAACTTCTGGGACAAATAACCAGTGCCTACCTGGGGCAATCATATGAGTAATGCCAAGAAGCAAGGATTACCCAGCACAGACTTCCTATGATCCAGGAAGCAAGCTGCTCTGTATTACTGTTCTTCTACCTGCACCACGGCCACTCTAGGACTCAGGTGCAGCTCAGCAGCCTCTGAGAAAGCCATGTCCTCAGGCAATCAAGGAAGCAGGGCAAGAAGCAGGAGGGGTGATGTGGGTCAAAACATGTCTACACAGGCTCAATTGGGTATCTAGTCGACAAGAGAGCAGGTGGCTAGCCATATAAATGCCTGTCTTAAAGGTCCACCTGCTCCTATATGGCCAGGCATCACGGTCTCCTGCGCAACTCCCTACCCAGGTTTGCCTTCTCTAACTTCTCCTGGCTTAAGTCCCACAGAATCCTCCCATCACCTTTGTTACACTTCTTGTTCTACGTTTCTTCTCATTCTGCAGCAGCCTAGGCCCAATCTGACTTGGAATGAAGGTACAGGGGGCAAACCTGCACCTATGGCAGGTGCTGAGGCCTCTTCCCTTGGCTGTGGGTAGACTCCAGATAGAAAGCCAGGCATCAGAAATGAGGAGACACTCATGATCATATCTTCTTGCTGCTGTGTCTGTCACTGAAAATGGGAAGCCATGACTTCTTCTCCTGATGTTCTGAGACCACTTCCTTGGGCTCCCTAGCCTGTGCATAGACCTCTCTGGCCCCTCAGTGGTTAGTCCTGCACTCAGATAAAGGACACTTCTCAGGTATTTCAGGGTCATTCTGGATCAAGAAACTGACACCACCTTTTCTTCTGGAACTCTGAATACATGACAATGAGTATAATCCTGAAATAATCCTTTAGCTTTCTACTCCATTTTCCCACCTTTCTCTTTTTTCTTATACCCAATGAGACTTCCTAAAATGTGTATCCTCACCTTCTGAAGTTTGTCATTACTCCTACTATTTTGATAAACCACACAGTCACATTCAAAGACCAATAGCTCCTGCACATTTATGCTATCCAGATCCCTGGCCTTTGGGGTGTGGAGCAGCTCAGGTATATCATGGGTAGTGTTCTTTTCTGGCAGTTACTGCTCCCCAGCCTGGCCTGGGGCTTCCTGTTCCAGGTGGAACAGAACTGAATGGATTCTCACACTGAGGGCATCAATCAGGGAGTCCCCAGCTAGATGCCTAAGGCCTCTGCTCTCAGGCCCCATTCTCTCTCTTAGAGAGGTCTGTTGCTACTTCAGCCCTGCAGAATGAAGGCTGAGTCTTGGAGGCACCCGGCAGCTGTCATGAACACAATGATCTAGGCCTCTGTTCTACTCACACATACAAGTCCTCAACTTGACTTTGTGTCCAGGCAGAAGACCTCTGGGCCATAGTCTGTAGCAAACAAACCTTTAGTGGACACCTTTAGAAGGGAAACAGTCCGGCAGCATTGCAAGTCTTCTGTCTCCATACCAGCAGACTGCTTGCCTACACTCATGGTGTCACCTAGTCACTCTCAGTGTTCAGGAGAGGGATCTGGCTTTGGTAGGACTGCCGGATAAGCTGAGCTTTCCAATGCCCACTTTCCACCTTCCAGGATGTGGCCCACATGCCCCTCTCACTCTTGCTAGCTTTACCACCCTTTGTTAGATGTTCATTTTTAAGTGTTTGGGGGACAATTTCAAAAGTACACAAAGCAAGACCAGTGAGATGGCTTAGAAGATGTAAAGACCTAAGTTCTAGCTCCAGAGCCCACATGGTGGAAAGAATGAGCTGACTTGCACCGTGGGCATGTAAGCTTGCAAACATGCATATACTGGTCTTTCAAAGTCAGAAAGCAGAAAGAACTGTGCAATGGACTTCTAACGTGGTCCTTTTCATACTATCTATACACCTATGTATATCTCTTCCTTCATACCACTTATCCATACATGCCCAACAAATGTCTCTGGAAGATTCTTACAGAACAGTAAGATACTGTCAGCATATCCAAGTAAGTTAGTTAGAATTCCATGCTCTCAAGTGACGGGAAAGTCACCCCACTCTTCAGTCTCAAAAATGGATTTTATATTGTTTGAATCAGAACCCAGTAAGGTCAGGTATTGCCAGAAAAGTGTATCTTTCAGAGACAGTGTAGTCTGCCAGCCATGTCAAAGATCTCCCCACCCTACCCCCAACTCCTCTCATGAACACATGCCAGCTGTAGACACTGGCTACCTACCCTACAGCTCTACTGATGACACTTGCCTGGATCAGTGAACTCCTTGCCCTGGCTTTCTGCCAACTGTGAAATGTTCTAAGGGCCTGGCATATCTGGCTATGACTCTCCAGCAAGAGCCTGGGAAGCTAGGAGACTGGTGGGAGCTTCACAGGTGGGTGTTAGCAGCTAACCATGGCTGTTATTAGTAGCAATATCCTTCTGGTTTCATAGTTGCTTCTTTGAGTGTTCACCAGGTTTTTCTGTAAAAGCTCTCTGCCTAGTTACTCTGACTAGAGGGTTTTTTAAGAAGGGAGGACAAGTGCTTGCTTTTTTTTTTTCCGCCAAGTTTAAAGCTAATGATCAGTCTTCCAGTGTGGGTGGTGTGTTTTACAATATCTTAACGACGTGAGTCTCTCTTAGCTACAGATCTTACAGATACTTAAATAGTCCTGTCCTCAGTCACAGGGAGTCTTAGGGCTGGCCCAAGTTCTAAAACCCAAAGGTTTCAGAATAGCTCTATTCTGATGCGACATGATGACCTGTTCTGGCTCCCACAATTTTCTTGACCCTCATGTAGGTCAATGTTTAGCAATCAGACTTTGGCTATTGGGATGAGTGCTATTATGGGTTGGACTTATGGCATATTATGTTCTTATTGTCATTCTGGTACATTTCTAAAGTGAATGAAATTACACACATGCGTTTTGACCTCCATCCTGCCGCAGCACTTGAGAGCCTAAAACTTATTAAGACCATCATCAACTCATAAGTACTGAAGAGCCCTATCTAGACTCCACTCAAAATTCTGATTTATCTCCAATATCCTTTCCCAAAGATGTCTGAAATGGAATTACAATTATTTAATGTGCATGTGAGCATGCAGGTGCAATTGTATGAAGGACTTACAGTGGAAAAGTCAAAAGTACTTTACAGAGCAAACATCTAAAAATGTTTTGCACCAAGTATGCACAACACAGTGGCATGGCCTGAGCCTCACAGGCAGGAAAGGCTTCTGTACCATCTCTCTCTGCCTCACTGCAATGCTTGTAAAAAAATATCCAAGAACTTTGTTAGCAATTCATCAGGACAGAATTCATGCTTGAGAAAGAAACTAATGACGGTAGAAACAGGCTACACTGTGGAATTTACTCTCTAGCAACCAAACTGTAAAGAAAGGTATTGTGGGCACATCTATGGGAAGGCTTCCGATTGGCACTGGGCAGGAGAGATACATGACACACAGCCTATGCTATAATGTATTCTCTGAGTTGAGTTTTCCATGCACGGTTCTGGAAGTAAGAAGCAACATAATTTTCTAGGCACTGATTAACCCCATGTTTCTTCTTCTAGATGGGAAGGTAAACTATTGTATCCAGCCCTATAGGAGTCACTGCTCCAAGCTGGAAGGCAGAAAGCTGCACATGCAACTCCTTTCCTTCTTAGTATCTTGGTCCACACCATTCCCTACCTGTAGGCTGGTCTGCTGGACATATTGACTTGTTTTATGTCCATAGGAGTCCATGGAGTCAGTGCAACTGCATGCACCCTGTCAGACAAGTGGGAAATGTGAAAACACAGTGTCTAAGTAAGGTGCTCACCATAGCTCGTGATTGCCAAACCCAGAAAAGCCCTAGTACGCAAGACTGACATCAAGAATTCTGAGGAAGATGCACAGCCCAGGAAGATCCAGAACTCACAGCTCAGCCAGGGCAGCAATTCTCAGGGTAGGTAGAGTTAGGAACCAAGCCAAGGCCCAGGCTTTCTCTCACGGCAGCCAGCTAGTCCCTGGGGGCCCCCACTGCACTGACAAATCTGGGCACCCTGCAGCTTAAGAACCTATGCTCTGGAACTGACATTCCACCACTACATACATTCCTTTCAGCAGAAATGCTCAGATATATGATTAAAATATACATTCTCTCTCCCTCCCTCCTTCCTTTCTTCTTCCCCCTTCCTTCCTCCCCCCATCTTTCTCTAGCTGAGTCCCTCATTAAAGGGCGTGCAGAAGGGCTTGCCTGACCACCAGGCCCCTCTTGTTAGCTGAGACTTGGGTTCTGTTCTGTTCTGTTCTTTTTTTTTTGGGGGGGGGGTTTGGTTTGGTTTTTCGAGACAGGGTTTCTCTGTATAGCCCTGGCTGTCCTGGAACGCACTCTGTAGACCAGGCTGGCCTTGAACTCAGAAATCTGCCTGTCTCTGCCTCCCAAGTGCTGGGATTAAAGGCGTGCGCCACCACTGCCTGGCTGGGTTCTGTTCTTAATCAAAGGTGGATCTTCAACTACTGCTGGGCTAGAGAGCCTACAGCTTATGGATCAGAAGGTGCATTCTCTTTCCTAAACAGTTCCTGTGCACATGCAGTAACTATCTACCTACCCAACCCCAGGAAAAGCAGGACAAGCAGGAAACCCTGACCAACCCTACTGCAGACTGGAGGTAGACAGGAGAATCGTGAACTATCATTTTCACTATGAAAACAAAAAGCTACAGGTAACACTAGGTGTGCCTCCTCTGCTGCCTGTCATTCTCCCCACACCAGTGCTCACTCTAGTATATTTGTACCACTTTTCTAATGTATAGGCCTTTCCAGGCAGAAAAGGCCCAAGCAGACCACAAACAAGGGACAGTTTCATCACACTGAGCCAAGACAGCTGTTGCCAAGCAAGGTGATCCTGCGGTGCCTTGTGCTAGCCAACACAAGGGGCTGGACGTCCCAGGGTGCCCTTCCTTAATAAGCATGATGGTAGTTACCTGAAAGGCAGGCACAAATCAGGGAAGGAAAAGAAAGATGGCAGAAGTGTTCTGAACACCCAGGGGCAGTCCAAACCTCAGGAGACCCCAGACAGCTGAAGAACGATGAGCTCCTCAAGACAAGGGCCCAAATTTACGTCATATCACCTCTATGTCTCAGGATCACACACCAAGTCCCTGGAAGGAAAAATCCCATCCTTACCTAGACCACCTCAGACACAAGTTTGTCCTAAGCCAGGTTCCTTGGCCTGCACATGATATATGTTAGCACACAGGTGAGGGGCAGCCAGGAGCCAGGGGACACAGAAGCAAAGATTTTCATCAGCCACCTTTCATGTAAGCAGGACTTGGGCCCTCCAGTTCTGTCAGGCATCAGAGACACTAGAGAAGTGAAGAGGGGCGGCCTTAGTCCCTGATTAGGTGCTGAAGTCAGAGAGACCAATAAAAGTCTGTCTCATCCCACCCCACCCCATCCCACGCACACATGTGTGCACATGCACACACACATACACACACACATACATAAACAGAGACACAAACATATATGCACACACACGCACATATACATACATAAACAGAGTCACACACACACACACACACACACACACACACACACACACACTCTGCTGGCAAATAAAATGTTCTCTGTAGTGTAGGAGAATGAAGAGAAGAAGCCTAGTTGAACCAGAGCTTGGGCTCTGGGAGCACACAGTGAAGCAGTATCTGTGAGTCTGGAACTCAATAGCCTGCAGCATCAATCCAACATGCTGTGTGCTTGACAAGTTCAAGCAGGAGGTCCCTACACCCCAGTGACAACCTAGACCTCATGAAAACAGAAAATTGAATGCACCAAATTCCACTGAGAAGGTACTTAATAGTGTGGAAGGCTCTAGAATAGAGTGAAGACCTTGAGTAAATAGATGGAATAAGAGGCAGTGACCAGAGGCCTCTTGGCATCTGGACATTGCTGCTGACCACAGAAATCTGCCAACATTGCTGCCCTTAGAACTTTCTGTCTCTGGAAGAACAATGCTCAAGACTCTGTATGTATACTCACAAAGAGGCTGTTGATTATCCAAGCCCAAGCTCAGGTCCAGACCCAGGCCCAAACTCAGGCCTAGCATGAGAGAGCTGGCCTCTCTTTCAACAACTAAGAACGGTAGCAGGCTCGCCCAAGTCTCTCCTCTGCTGCCTCCATGGAAGGCCCTGAGTGCTCCAGGGGCATGCTGCTTGGGAGTCCCTGTGTCCCATGCCATGCCCAAGCCTTCACAGTCTGGGGGACATGGAGAGGTTTTCCTTTTTATCCCATCCACTCACTTCCCTGTGTACTCAGTCTTCCCGCCTGGCTATCCCATGTGGCAGGAAGGGGGATGCCAGCATGTCTCAGTCCAGGGATTCAGGGTCCAGAGTCAGGACTTGGATCTGCCAGAACTCTGGGGAGGCAAGACTCTGGGGAGGCAAGATTTAAAAAATCAATAGCTAAAAATTTTCTAAGTGAAAGATACACACTTACAGACATAGAAAACAGACCCAAGTGGAAAATGCAACACAACATTAACACAGTCTCCCAAAGAAACCACAGAGACACCCAAACAAAGGCCACACACCAAACCCATATGTGAGTGAGTGACCACAGAAACAGGAATTAGAACACTGGCTCACCTCTGGGACTGAGAGAACAGTTGATACATAGGAGTTAGAGCAAAGACTAGTGCAGAAACACATTGACAGGTGTGGCCAGAAGCCAACAAGCTGTAATCTCATGGGAGCCCCAACATTTGGAACACAAAAGCTAGGATCAGTATCCACTACAAGACCAACCACCTTCAGCAGACAAGAGGAGGAGCCTAGGAATTAACCAGGGCATGTTCCCTGGATCCTGACGCAAACACTATTTCTAGATACCCCCAGGGACATACATTAAGTGAACATTTGATATAATCTAAGCATGAAAATGGTATCATACTCACACTGGAAACAAAAGACCCCTGGTGGTCATGTCAGCACTTGTTGGGCAGAGGCAGAATGATTGAGTTCTAGGCCAACTCTGCCTATATATCAAGTTCCAGACCAGTTAGAATCTCTGTTAAATAAACAAACAAGCAAACAGATGTGCATGTGAAAGAGATAGCTTATTGTATAGAAGTCTTGCTGGCAAGCCTGATAACCTGAGTTTGGTACCTGGATCAAACAGTGGAAGAAAAGAATCAACACACACGCACGCACACACACACACGTACACAAAAATAAATAAATAAACAAATAAATAAGTAAAATAGTGCTGGGCAGTGGTGGCCCATGCTTTTAATCCCAGCACTTGGGAGGCAGAGGCAGGTGGATTTCTGAGTTTGAGGCCGGCCTGGTCTACAGAGTGAGTTCCAGGACAGCCAGGGCTACACAGAGAAACCCTGTCTCAAAACCACCACCCCCAAATAAGTGAAATAGTTAATTAATTAATTCTTGGAAGATACTGAACAAAGTAGGAACTTTGTATCTGACAGTAAGAATACAGATTCCTAAGTTAGATCTATATTAAAAAATTAAACAATTTTCGAATGTTGCAGGATATTTGATCACACTGTGACTCTTAAGATTATGTTGTTGACTGGAAAAACCTGTTTCTAGTTGTGGTGTGGCTTAGTCTTAGCATACACCTTTAATCCCTCTGCCCAGAATACAGACATGCCTTAATACACCTCTTAAATCCCAAACAATGAAGGTACAATTAGTTTGTAGAAGGAAGCATCCATGTTAAAAGTGATGTCCAATTGCGTGGCAAACAAACTGATGAATCGGAAAGAATTGACAGGATAGGATATGCCAACTCTCCTGAGAAGAGAGAGAAAAGGGAAGCTACTGGCGGGACAGTACAGAGAGAGGAGGCAGTTTTACAAAGACAGGTTGTAGAGAGAGAACAAGCTAGATACAGGTGAGGACAGAATGAGCCAAAGAATGAGAAGGAGCCAGAAGATTAGAACAGATTGCCAAAGTTAGCATTAGACTAAGCAGAGCAAGGCAGGAGAGACTGAGAGAAGCCAGATTTAATCAGAGTGGGGAGGAGTTTTGAGACAAAACAGCTTCACTGACCAGCCAACAAGAGCTCAAAAAGAACTAGAAAGAAAGGGTGAGATTACTCAGCAGTAAATCTCAGAGACAAAGCACGTTCTAGACCTAGATGAGAATATACAGAAGCTAGGAGCTTCCCGGGCGAGGCTTAGGTAAGCCTCTGAAATGACAATTACTACAGAAGAATAAAAGTTATGTCAGCCGGGCGGTGGTGGCGCACGCCTTTAATCCCAGCCTGGTTTACAGAGTGAGTTCCAGGACAGCCAGGGATCTACAGAGAAATCCTGTCTCGAAAAACAAAAAAAAAAAAAAAAGTTATGTTTACCTGAGAACAAATGCAAAACAAAATAAATGCATGAATGAAGAGAGCTCACACATCAACAAGTTATATAACAAAACAATGGATTCTTTGAAATGACTAAGAAGCAGACAAATGTCAGATAACAAGGATTCAGAAAATAAAGAAAAGCCACAAATTAAAAGGTAAGAGATGAGCAGAACCACAAGAGATGTGGTACTGTGTGAGCATGCTACATGCTGAGGCTCAGGCTTCGTCTCAGGCACTGCATGTTTTTATTTACATATATTCATACATATGTATATACATACATACAAAAATATTATAGACTAGAAAAAGCCAGTTATTTCAGATATGACAGTAATTTAAAACATTACACTTCATAATCTATGTCAAAAAGATACACTTCTAAAAATATAACTTTCTAAGTTAGTAAGACAGAAAACTGGTCAAATTAATTCTATACTATCATCATAATCTGAAACAATATTTCAAAACCTCACCACAAAAATCATTCCCAAGGGCTTCCTGGCAAAGTACCAACCAAGTGGTAATTCATTTTAAATAACATTCTTCAAAGAAATACAAAGTGTGAGCCCTAATTCACCCTACCAGGAGTAGAAAACCCCATTACAGAACTAGACAAAGACACTGTGAAAACAACAGAAAGATCATGGTCTCCACCACAAAATTCTCAAATGCCATTAGTCAGCTTGTCCCAGTCGTCTATACAGAGATAATGTACTCACTCAAGAGAGCTAAAACAAGCAGCAGTTGACACTGCGGACACGCTGAGATGAAGTTGTCACTCTGTAACTATGAGCACAAGACAAAGGTGGGAAAAAATCATCTTGCACAGAACCCCAGCAAGCACAGCGGTTGGGCTGAGGAAAGCAGCAGACATACTCCCAGGAGGCTGACAGGAACCACTAGAGGTCCCTGCCAGAAAGACAACAGATTTACTGAGGGCACTGGCACAGACGGTCATTTCTATGGATAGGGACACAACTCTCTTTATCGACCACAACAAATCTTTCATGTACCAAAACTCAAGTGAAAAAGAAACTGAAGACTTTCACACAGCATTATTGAAAACATCCTCATATTTCTGGAATGCACACAGATGTAGAATGAGCTCTTCACCATGAAATGTTAAGCCAGTACATTGGACCTGATGAGCAGGCCAGCCCCAGAAGGCTCCTGACACACACCAAACCAGCTGTCTTAGAATTTCTATTGCTGTGATAAAACGTTATGACCAAAATCAACTTATGAAGAAAAAAATATTTCTTCATCATGAGGCTTATAGTCCATTACCAGAAATTAAGGCAGGAACTGAAGCAGAGGCTATGGAGGGGTGTTGCTTATTGTCTTGCTCCTTTTGGCTTTCTTACAGAACTCAGGACCACCTCCTGCTCAGGGCTGGCACCACCCACAATGAACTGGGTGCTAGCTACCACATCAATCACTAATTAAGAAAATGCACTACAGATTTGCTTCCAGGCCAATTCACAGGCATTTTCTCAACTCAGTCCCTTTTTCCAAATAACTCAATTGTGTCAAATTGACAATAAACTAACCAGTATACTAGCTCTTAACAAAGGACTGCCCTTAGCATAGAAGCAAATTCTATAAGGTATTATGACAGAAAGATCAGAGGAAGACCCTCAGATGAAAGGAGGAGCAGCAGGCCTAACCACTATCAGACTAGTTTGGTGGTTCCAGATTTGTGCAACAGTCCACGTCCATCCAGTTTCACACCTACACCTCTGATGACCCCAAGTACTGTAGAAGCACTGATCTGTGTAATGGGATGCAGAGCCTTCTGGAAAGCAGCTGTTCTCTTCTTTAGAACTTAGTCTGGGATCTAGGACCCAATGGGCTAGGAAGTGGCCTCAGGGTTTACATAGTGAAGGCTTGCACTGCAGAGTGAGAGTAGGGGTGGGACACTGCTTTAGGAATGGGAAGGGGTGGGGTCAGTCCTGTAGGTTAAGGAGGGACACTGCTTTAGGAATGGGAAGGAGTGGGCAGGTTAATGCCATCTAGCACTATCTCCTGAGATCTTCCAGCTTTATTTAAACACACTTTCACAGAAAATACATTCATATTTGGTTTTTATCTGTACTCTGTATTGGGTGGATTATGTCAACTGATTCTTTTACAGCCTTATTGTATAACCTGCTTACAATAAAATTCACATGTGTTAGATGTGCAGTTTACCAACTTTTGGTGTGTTTTTTATATCTATATATACATATAGATATATAGAAATATGTATATATATATGTATAACACACACATATATACATACATACACATATATATGTATAGGTGTATACACACACACACACACACACACACACACACATACATTTCAGTAAAACAACCTATTTGAGACTAATCTGAGTAAATCTTCCAAAAAATATAAATAAGCATATTTTCCCCTATATCCTATTTTGGCATAAACACAGAACTCTATCACAGTCAAATTTACCTATCCATAAACCCAGAACTCTGTCTCTCACAGTACAAACCACCAAGCAATACAACTCCTTTATAGTCTCCTTGCCAGGCTTAGTAAGCAAAGATACAGAAATGGCATGCACAGCACTAAGGAAAGAGAAATGCCAACAAATCTGCACTGGAGTGCCATACCCTTCTGTCCCTAACTTACCTCTCAGTGTGCTGAACTGCCAGCTGGAGTCCCTCACCAGCTCCAATCTGCTGAGTTCTCTGAAGCAATGACTTTAGTTACTCAGCAGCTAAACACTGCAAAGACAGGATTGAATCCTCAGCAGGAGGCTGTAGTGTAGCTTAGTGCTACAGGCTCTCCCAGCAGCAGCAAAGCCCAGAGGATGCTCCCCAGAACCACAAAGAATTTTAAATCATCATCATTAAATTTAAAAACTACCAAAGCATCCCAGGCAGGGACTGACTCATCCTTCCGCCTCTGCTTACACAGAAACGTCACACAAGTCTACGTCCGAGGATACTATCCCCAGACCCTGTATATTCAGATCTCTTCAGGGACTCTCTCTAAAAATTGAGGAGCAATAAAGCTGAAATAAGCACAGCAATGGTAATGCTGTCACTGACCAATGGCACTGGGGCTGACTGCTATCTGGAGTTGCCAGCCTGCCTCAGCCTGGCACCCCAGTCATCAGCCTGGCCCTTCAGTGTGCAGACTTCTCAGAGACCCTGGGGCCAGCTCTAGGGGCCAGTGGGATGAAATACTGCTGCTTAATCCACAGAGGCTTTAATCTGCAGCTCCAGCCATTGTTCCTAAAAGGAGTGGCTTCAGCTGATTGAAAACGGGCATCCTTTGAAGCTTTAAGAAGATCCTAGGAGTCCCAGCAACTCAGGACATAAACTGAGGTGACATGTTCAAAAGGCCTTGTTCTCCTCGCCTTCTGGACAGGGAGGAGGGCTTTTGCTCTCCACACATAAAGAACTGCTTTGGGTAAAGGACTCAGTGGTGGCACCAATCCTACCTGTCCCTAACCTTCATTCTGAGAACAGTAGGAAAATATATCCTGTAAGGAAAGGCAGTCACAGGATTCTGAAAGCTAGTAAGCAGATGGCCAGCTGTAGGGCTACCTGCAAGGGTGCTAGGACGACGCTACCCTCAGCTCTGCACTCCTGCTCTAAATGGAGAGTACTGTTCTGCTCCTTGAGCTTCCAGGCTTGGTGCTGCACAGGTGCTGACAGGAATCCGGGCACTGAGGCCTGGCACAACAGATGCCAGAGCTTTGGACTGGATCTGAGTCTAGGGGAGGAGTGGAAAGGGTCCTCTCTTGGCAGACACAATGCCCCACCCCTTATTTCTACCATGTGAGGGTGCTGGCCATTTTGATTTGCCCCACTTGCTGGAGTTTAAGATAGCAGTCTCTTAGGATTACACTTGAGAAAAAACTCAAGTTTGAAAACACAAGCAACTCCAAGAAAAAAATGTTTCCTGGAGTCTTTGGGGCTTCTGGTCTCCAGTCCAAATACTGTCTCCAGGTATACCACTTGCTATTCCTCCAGCAACCCTATGCCCTTACAGGCTGAAGATATGGCTAAAGTGGATCTTCAGAAGCCAGGCATATAACGTTACTAGAAAGACAGAGGAGAGAACAGGAAGATAGGGGTAGAAGGTTGGTGTCCAACCAAGTCCAGAATACTCATGTACAAGCTTTGCAAAGATGTTAACAGGTGCAAATAAATGTATGAGCTTAGAGGAGACACCAGAGGGTATAGAGGGCAAGAGAGCATGAATGCACAGATGGAAACAGCAGTAGCAGATGAGAACTTGCCCTTGACATAAGCAGATAAACAAAGGACTGGTACTCTGGATTCAACAGTAGAGTTACTACGGTGGTCACATCCATGCTTCCAGTTCTATGCCAGATTATTTATGCCTTCCCCAAGCCTCCATAAAGCACTGACAAAAATGAATTTCACGGAGAAGCCAGAAAACTTCCAAACACACACAGTTTGATTTGTCCTCTCCAAACTCATGTTGGTATTAGTTTCATGAGTGAGTGTGTGTGTGTGTGTGTGTGTGTGTGTGTGTTGGGGAGCAGGGTGCAGTCCAGCTCTCCAGAGGTTCAAAACCCTCTGAGCCCTCTGAGCAGCTCTCGAGATTGGACTAACCACCTTGAAAGAAGGTGCAGTACCTCTCCATACTGCCTTCACCTAGTGTGTTCCTATGGAAGAAGCAAAAGATCCCCAGCCAGAGCTAGCATCATGCAGATCCCCAGCCAGAGCTAGCATCATGCAGATCCCCAGCCAGAGCTAGCATCATGCAGATCTCCAGCCAGAGCTAGCATCACGCTCTTGGGACTTTGCAGCCACTGTGCTGACCTATAAACCCAAAGTAAACTTCTCTCTTGTAAAGTGCCCAGCTGTGATACTCTGTATATGCTCAGCCCTTGTTGGAGTAGGTGTGTCACTGTGGGTGTGGCTTTAAGACCCTCATCCTAGCTGCCTTGAAGCCAGTATTCTGATAGCAGCCTTCACATGAAGATGTAGAACTCTCAGCTCCTCCTGCACCATGCCTGCCTGGATGCTGCCATGTTCCTGCCTTCATGATAATGGACTGAACCTTTGAACCTGCAAGCCAGCCCCAATTAAATGTTGTCCTTTATAAGAGTTGCCTTGGTCATGGTGTCTGTTCACAACAATAAAACCCTAACTAAGACACGAGTCTTAGATATTTTGTCTTTACAACAGCAAATCCTGACACTGACACATGCATTACAGAGTGCAACCCACGGACCTAAACATGCTGCACAAGAACCACAAGTAATGAGACAAGCTGAAGTGACTACACAACTACTGGAACAGGAAATCACTTAACACTTATATTCTGAATATATGTGAATAGCTATAAAAAAATAAATATAGCACAGCAAAAGTCTTATAAATTGTTTAAAGTTGAACACAGAAAATAACTGCCAGTCTTATACATGTTAATAGTAATAATAAGAATAAATGAATAAATAAATAATAGTAAAAAAAAATAACAACAACAGAACCTGGGAGGAGGGGTAAAACTTAAAGAGTGTTCACAAAACATCACTTAGTTCTTCATGCAGTGTTAGGAAGAAAAGGAATGAAGTAAAGGGATCCCTAAGAAAAAGTTCTTAAGAAAGCCCCAGGAACTCTGACAGCTCCACCAACAAAGCTACAGGTATCTGCTTGCTCCATAAAAGCAAGGGACAAAAAGACCAAACAAACATAAGGCAAGCACATGGGAGGGGCTGGTGGGAGGGGCTTGGGGTTCCCTTGGCTGACCAGAAGCTGCCAGGGAATGCCTGGTCATGTCATTCTGTGTACCTCCTTCCACCTCCAATTACATTTCCCTGTATATTGACAACAGGACACAGAAGTCCTTCAACCAGAAAAGGAGTCGCTTCCACATCTGTCAGTATTCTTAAACGTCCTCTTGCCAGCCAGAGTTGCCAGGGATGGAGAGTCATTTTGATAAGTGCATTTTTTTTATATATATATATTTTTTTATTTATTTATATTAGATATTTTCTTTATTTACATGTAAATTTCTCCTTTCCCAGGTTCCCCTCCAAAAAAACAAACAAACAAAAACAAAAACAACAAGAACAAACCCCTTTTGCCTCCCCCCTCCCCATGCCTGCCACCCCACCCTCTCCCACTTATTGGCCCTGGCATTCCCCTGCACTGGGGCACAAAACCTTCATAAGGCCGAGGTCCTTTCCTCCTATTGATGATCAAATTTGCAATCCTCTACTATACACATGCTGCCAGAACATTCAGTCCCACTCTGTATAGTCCTTGATTGGTGGTTGGGTCCCTGGGAGCTCTGAGGGTACTAGTTAGTAATTGTTTGTCCTAAGGGGTTGCAAACCCTTCAGCTCCATAGAACCTTTCTCTAACTCCTTCATTGGGGACCGTGTACTCAGTTCAATGAATGGCTGTGAGCCTCTACATCTGTATTAGTCAGGTATTGTCAGAGCCTCTCAGGAGATAGCTATATGCTTGTCCTTCCTTCAGTCTCTGCTCCATAGTTAATCTCTGCCACTCTTTCTGTGGGTATTTGATTCCCCTTTTTAAGAAGGAATGAAATGTCCACCTTTTGATCTTCCTTCTTCTTAGGTTTCTTGTGGTTTGTGTGTCGTTCTTCCTGTATTCCAAACTTCTGGGCTAATAACCACTTATCAGAGAATGCATACCATGTGTGTTCTTTTGTGACTGGGTTACCTCACTCAGGATGATACTCTCCAGATCCATCCATTTCCCTAAGAATTTCATAAATTCATTGTTTTTAATAGCTGAGTAGTACTCCATTGTGTAGATGTACCACACTTTCTGTATCCATTCCTCTGTTGAGGGACATCTGGGTTGTTTCCAGTTTCTGGCTATTATAAATAATGCTGCTAT
>JADRCD010201427.1:0-12057 GCA_019843815.1 Montemys delectorum
AAAAAAAAAAAAAAAAAAAAAAAACTAAAGACTATATAACAGTCCAGTCTATAAATAGACACCATGGAAAGAGAAGCTAGATGGTTATCACAAACTAAAGCCACAAACTGATATAGCAAAGAACTGTCTTCAAAAATTAATAAAATGATACATTGCTAAATGTCTAAACTTCTTAGGTATAAAGGGGGGAATGCATTCAGACCTAGTGCCCGGGCGTGGCAGGCAGTGAGTACCGGTATTTCCAGCTACTCGGAGCAGAGGCACAAGAATCTCTTGAGATAGGAGTTCAGGCAAGCCTGGGCAACAAGACAAAACCAGTTCTGTATTGGGAAAGAAAGCTAGGCAATGTCTCAAAGAAGGACATCATAAGCCATTCTCCACTCACTCTTAAGATACTTCAACTTTCAGGATGTGAAAGTCAAAATTAATTTAAAAATTAAATTCAAAAATAAACTGTGAACAAAAAAAAGCCATGTGTAGGATGAGAAAGGACAGAAGAAAGCAAAGGATGCGATTAAATCTCTCATTTCTCATTAACATATGTAACTACTGTCCTCTTCCAACGTCAACACAATTTACCTGATGTGGCTTCTTCTTGCTGGAGACCTGTGAATATCAAATAGCGTGTTTTCTCTCTTTTTTTGATGAGCCGGTACTAAAACAAAAAGAAAGATAGAAATGACTAGTAAGTCCATGCACTAAAAGAACATAAATTGCCTCTATTAACTTTCTGTGAGAACCTAGCTATGTATCTTCAATTTCCACACTATTGTGTGGAAATATAACACAGACAAAAACTATATCAGTACTATTTTTGCTTCAAATAAACATTTTAAATAGATATTAATATTTCCAAAAGTATGATCCATTTTTTACAAATTTGTAGTAGGGAATAAAGTAGCATAGTAGTATCCCTGAGTAATAGTTCCCTACAAAAATATAAATGTGAACAAATCTTCATGCTTGAAAGTACCTTCACAAGAGCTAAGAAACCAGATTAGCACCTGGTTACAGCATAATATAAAATATGCATCAGGAAAGGTAGGAAGAAAGTTTACCTTGCCTGCCTTACACCTCTGAACTGGAACAATGTAAAAGGTTCCTTGAGGGCAAGACCCTACCTATCTGTAGTTTTAGTGAGATGTCCCTAATCCCGCCTCAGGTATTTGAATTTTTGGTCCTTAGTAGGCCGTTTGGGAAGAATTAAGAGATAAATAAGGCCGAGCAGTGCTGGCACACGCCTTTAATCCCAGAACTTGGGAGGCAGAGGCAGGAGGATTTCTGGTCTACAGAGTGAGTTCCAGGACAGCCAAGGCTACACAGAGAAACTATGTCTCGAAAAAAACTAAAAAAAAAAAAAAAAAAAAAAAAAAAAGGAGGAAAAAAAAAAAAGAGATAAATAAGACTTTGGGTTGAGTAGGCCTTTAATCCCAGCACCCAAAAGGCAGAAAGGCAGGTGGATCTCTGTGATTTAGAAGACAGTCTGGACTAGAGTGAGTTCCAGGACCGGTAAACCTACAAGAGAACCCTTGTCTCAAAAAAAAAAAAAAAATGAGTCAAAGTAAGAGAGTAAGACAGAGAGTGAGAAAGAGACAGAGACAGAGGGAAACAGAGAGCCTCGTTGGAGGAGGTGTCACTGAAGGTAGGCATAAGGTTTCGAAAGTATCTCACCAACCCCTCAGTACTCTCTCTCTCTGCCTCCTGCTTTATCAGAAGAGCAGCTTGGGCTTCATGTGGGTCCCCCACAACTAGAGCAGGGGCGCCTACCTGTGGATCCCATTCCCCTAGCCTTGTCTGACCCTCATTGGAGAGGATGTACCTAGTCCTGCAGGGACTTGATATGCCAGGGTGGGGTGATACTCAGGGGGGGCTCCCCATTCTCAGAGAAGGGAAGGGGGAAGGAGCCACATGAGGGGGGACTAAGAAGAGGGGGGCTGCTATTAGGATGTAAAGTGAATAAATAATGAAAAAAGTACAAATACAGAAAGATGTAAGTGCTCAGCTGCTGTTCTAACCTCCTGCCACCATGCAATCCCTTTGTCATCGCAGAGTCTATCCTAGAACAGTAAGCTCCATTAATCTCTTTTCTATATTGCCTTGGTCACAATGCTTTATCACAATAGAAAAATAACTAAGATAGCAGGTAAGCTTCCAACTTGTAATTGGAAAAAGCCTAAGGGGTTGCTTGTTCTTGCTCGAATACAGGAAAGCTACAACTAAAGTGGCTGAAGGAGTTGAAACTACACCAAGATGGAAACCAAGTGTGGCAGTATCATGCACATAGCATTAGCTTTGGAGGCATTAAAAATACAAGAGTGAGACTGTTATAAATTCTTCCTCTAGTTTCAGAGAGGCACTGAGACCAAGCAATGCTGAAGTCACTGTCAGAAAAACATCCTAAGAAGCAATTATATAAAGCTGTGAAAGTGAAGCCTGGGTTGTAGTAGAGACACCAAGATGTTGGAGATGCTAGAGCCATGAGACATCTGCTGGAGAGCGTTGCACATATTGAGGCCAAGAAAGAGATGTATGTGGCAGAGAGCAGAACTGGAGGGGCAGAGCCTTCTAAGCCTTTAAAACTAAAGTCACGGGTATAAGACATGGAGCTACAGGATTTGGCATTGACCCTGCTGGGATTCTATCTTGCTTTGGTCCAGTATTTCCTCATGATGTCCCTATTTCTCTCTTTTGAATGGGAAGGTATATTCCATGCCACTGCATATTGGAAGTATGTGATGTTTTTTACTTTAATGGGACCTCAGCCAAGAATCTTAGAATTAGACTAAATGCACTCTGCATTATGATCTCATGGGCCTACAGGACAAGGGAGTAAAACGAGAATGGCCACCTAGGCTCCAAGATCTTGAAGACCAGCTGGCAATGCTCTTTGAAGAGGTTATGGACCCTTTAGGAGGTGGCGCCTTGATGGGGGCACTATATCAACAAGCATGAGCCTGAGAGCTTACAGCCTCCCTTCACTTCCGGCTCACTTCCCACATTCACTGTGGGACTTAAGGTGTGATCTTTCAGCTTCCAGCCACCTGCCACCATGCCCCCCATCATTATGGACTACTCTCTGGAATTAAGTAAATTCTTTCTTACGTAAGTTGCCTTTAGTCTTAGTGCTATCACAACAAAAACCCTAATATAGTGACTGATGAAGACACTGACGTGGATACATACACACACATACACACACATGCACATACCCCTACATGCACATGGACACACACACAAAGATTGCCAATATGAAAAAATGTTCAACCTCATTAGAGAGACACAAACTAAAACTACAAAATATACCCTATTATAGCTACACACACACACACACACACACACACACACACACACCCTAACAAGCACTGGCGAGTATATGAAACAAACTTTGTATTAATTTCTTAAATGTATTTATCAGAGGGAGTAGTCAGAGGACAACTCAATACAAGTTTTCCCCTTCCACCTTTATGTGAGTTCTGCGGCTCTAACTCAGGCTGTCAGACTTAGGCAGCAAATGTACCTGTTGAGCCATCTTACCAACTGTGGAACATAAAGTTTTTCTTTTGTTTTTTTTTTTTTTTTTTTTTTTTTTTTTTTGTGACAGACTCTCATTGTGTAGCCTTGGCTACCTAGAACTTACTATGTAGCCCAGGTTGCCTCTGTGTTCGAGTTCTGTAATTAAGGCATGTGTACCAGAGTTCTGCTAGGAGCTATTTCCCTAGGAGGGAGTATAATGGAACAACTCTTTGTAGTCCAGGCTGGGAGCATACAATCTTAAATGAAAATGCCACACCCACGGGGCAGTGGTGGCGCACGCCTTTAATCCCAGCACTTCGGAGGCAAAGGCAAGAGGATTTCTGAGTTTGAGGCCAGCCTGGTCTATAGAGTGAGTTCCAGGAAAGCCAGAGCTATACAGAAAAACTGTCTCGGGGGGAAAAAAAAATGCCACAACCAACCACTTTGGAAGACAGCTACTCTTAAATATACACACCTAATCATAAAATCTACCAACCATACTTTTAAGTATTTGCCTGTTTGTCTCAGGCTCTTGTATAGTCATACTGACCTCAAAATTTAGATCCCTCTTCTATCCCAGACTTAGAGTACTAATAGTAGAGATGTACTGGTACCACCACACCTGGGTTTATAACAACTAAACCAAAAGCTTAAATTAATCCTAATGTCCTTAAAAAAATGAATAATAAAACAATTGTGATGATTCGTGCCTATAATGAATACTCCAATAATTAGGCTGTATGAAAAAGAAGGCAGGGCTGGCGAGATGGCTCAGCGGTTAAGAGCACTGACTGCTCTTTCAAAGGTCCCGAGTTCAATTCCCAGCAACCACACGGTGGCTCACAACCACCCGTAATGAGATCTGACTCCCTCTTCTGGTGTGTCTGAAGACAGCTACAGTGTACTTATATATAATAATAAAAATCTTTTAAAAAAAAGAAAAAGAAGGCAAAGTGTATTGTTCTAGTATTGCAAAGCTGAGTATGGTAGTGATTCATGCCTCCTAACTGTAACACTTGGAAGACTGGAAAAGGAAGGTCACAAGTCTGAAGCTGTGCTATGCTATACAGTAAATTCCAGACCAGCTGAGGCTAAGAATGAGACTTTTTCAAAAAATTTTAAAAAACAATAAACACTTACAATTTCATTTGTATAAAATCAAAAACATATAAATCTTATCTAAAGTGAAAGACTAATACAAGGGAGACACAAATAATAGAGCAGAATCCACACAGGAATGAGGGAACCTGGGGGATTGACAAGTATGTTTGTTATCTTCATTATGGTCAAAGCTTCACAGGTTTGGACAAATTACAAAACTTGCCAGATTATAAACCACAGATACATACTTTGGACTTTATTTCAGATAAAGTTTCAAAAAGTGAAAAACAAAACACCAAAATAATGATTCCCAACACTTTTTCTGTCATAACACTTTTTCTGTCATTGTCTCTCATCTGAGACAATGACTCCTAAGAGAAATAGAGGAATGTTTGAACATTTGAACAGCTTCTAGAATTAGCACACCTCTACCATACAATCACAATTTTAGAGTACAAAATTCTAAGTAAGGGGCTGGAGAGGTGGTTCAATGGTTAAAGGCATTGACTACTTTCTAGAGGACCCTAATTTGAGATCCAGTACTCATATGGTGGCTCACAACCATCTGTAACTCCAAGTCCAAGAAATCTAACGTCCTCTGATGGACCTTGTGGGCAGCTGACTTTCACATGATGCACAGACAGACATATATACACAGACACACTTTCAGGCAAAACACTCATTATTCACATAAAACTTTCTTTGGAGACATGGTCTAGCTACATAGCCTTAGCCATCCTAAAATTCTCTATGTAAATCAGGCTAGCCTCAAACTTACAGAGACCCATTAGCCTCTCCCTCCTGGGATTAAAGGCTTGCAACACCATACTTGACCAAAATAAATATAGATTTAATTCTAAGTAAAAAGTATTCTTGAAAACATTATAGTGAAAAGAGTACATAAAATGTCAGAGACTGACCCAATAACAAAACATTTGCTGGCATATACAAACCTTATGTTTAATTCCTAACAACAAAACAAAAACACAGAATACAACATACAAGCAAATATATACACACAGAAACAAGATAGTAGTAGCAAAAGGATTGAGTGAAAGGACGAAGAAGAAGAAATAACGCACCGGGCGGTGGTGACACATGCCTTTAATCCCAGCACTTTTGAAGCAGAAGCAGGCAGATTTCTGAGTTCGAGGCCAGCCTGGTCTACAGAGTGAGTTCCAGGACAGCCAGGGCTACACAGAGAAACCCTGTCTCGGAAAAAAACAAAAAACAAAAAAAGGAGGAAAAAAAAAAGAAAGAAAGAACGCTATGCATGACCTAGTCCACCTTGGTACACTGCCATGGCATGTGTACATAATTATGTAGAAGACGACGCAGGGGACTTCAAGAGGTTTCATTATCTTAAATTCAACACTGTTTGTTTGTTTGTATATCTGTTTATTTTTGTTTGGTAGTGGGGTTTTTTCTTTATTGGAAAAGGGATCTTGCCAAAGATGAAGACCTGGGCTTCAGGCTTTTCAGCCTCCTAAACAGAAAAGAACACAGGACTATATCACTGAGCCCAGAAAAAAAAAAAAAAAATGCTCTCAGTTACATTAGACAAAGAAGGTGTTTAGAGTCACCTACCTATTGGTGGTGCTTGGTATCGATCCACTGTTTTTCTTTGTCTCAAGTTATATGGTCTATCATTTTCTTCTCCTTCTGCCTCTTCAACCTCTATGTCTCCATCCTCCTCTTGAGATTCTAGTTTCCATATAGGAAAAGAAAGAAACACTTTAATCCATAGGTATGGTCCCATTCTAGACCAAGTATTTACTTTCATCTACTATTCTTTCTACACAAATGGTACTTTAATATGTTAGCAATTTATGACACAGTATAAACTAGTATAGCCAAAAATAAGCCTAGGTAAATATATATAAAAACAAAAAGTTCTTCCTAGCAATATTGAATACAACTTCTGTGGAAAAATAAACCATTGTGAGCCAGATATGGCAATGCAAACCTTTACTCTCTGTTGTGGACACCCCTGGTACTGTTTGCATTTCAATGTTAATTCAGCTTCCCCAAGAGGGGCTACCTGGGATGAGGAATAATCGAGTACTCACGACATTATGTGACCCTTCTAATAAAGAAACCATCACTGAGTTGGAGAGAGGAAGAGAAGAGGTGGGAGAGAGATATGGGCTTTTGAACAGGGCAGTGAGAAGACAAGATGTAGCTACAAGTGGCCCCCGGTTTAGATGGCGAATCCGCCAGGATTAGCCACTGGAGGATTTATATTTAATAGGGCTTACAAGACTAGGATTCTAGTTATCTCGTCCAGCAGTTGAATTACCTGTTGATTCTAAGTTTGTGTGGTGTTTTCCTTCACGTAGCAACTCAACTGGGTTCCAGAGAGAAAGGTGGGTACAGCGGCAAAGTGTGAGTTTGTAAGAAGTGCTCCCCAAAAGGCCATGGGAATTTTGAATAGTGGGGCTGGTGGGTAGCAACCCACCAGTGGGAACTTAATGAGCTAGGTGGAGAGTTTTCAGAGCTCTGAGTCAGAGAGTCTCTACAAGATGAGAATAGGCCAGCCAGCCCACTGGGGCCAGCCAGCATAGCATGGATTACGTTTATTTACTATTTCACGCAACAAATCTCAGCACGCAGACGGCAGAGACAGGTAAATCTCTGTGAGTTAGAGGCCAGCCTGGTCTACAAGGCTAGTTCCAGGACAGCTAAGGCTATACAAAGAAACCATGTCTCAGGGGAGAAAAAGATTATCTTGGAAAGTAAACTATATTATCAATATACCAAATCTCCTGAAATCCATTCTGTGATGATCACTGCTTAGAGAATTAAACCCTATGGTTTGCTGGACACCAGTTTATAAATTGACAGGGCCAATGTGTTCTCTCTCTCTCTTTTTTTTTAAAGATAGATTTTATTTATTTATCTATCTATCTATTTATTTATTTATTATGCATACAGCTTTCTGCCTGCATGTATGTCTGTCTGCAGGCCAGAAGAGGGCACCAGATCTCATTACAGATGGTTGTGAACCACCAGGCGATTGCTGGGAATTGAACTCAGGACCTCTGGGAAGCGCAGGCAGTGCTCTTAACATCTGAGCCATCTCTCCAGCCCCAAATGTGTTCTCTTTATGTTCCTAGTTCCAGCCCTACAAATTCATTCTGTGTTATTCAGTTAAAAACTAGACAGATGTCAGGGAAAAACACTACAACTCCTTCCACTACTATTAGTACTTCCATTTTTCTCTATATTCTTCTCAATCTATTACAAAAATTAAAATCCAAATAAGCAGGGACTTGGAGCCTTTTAGTTAGATGGTTAACAAGTAACACAAAAGGGCTACCCACAGCCAAGGCTTACCCACACTAGACAAGTAAAGGACTACAAATAGCCACTTCATTTTGCCAACTGAAGGAAATAAAAATTCAGATATTAGCTGAGTTTAAATTACTTTAGATTATATAGTAAAGATGTAAAAGACAAAAAAAAAAAGCAAAACAACCCTCCTCTAACTACACAGCTAGTATATACATTCTTCTTCCCTCTCAGAGTTTCCTAGTATTTCCATCACATGGTGTTGTACAGACCTTCTTCCTCACCCTCAGTAGAAACTTCATGATGATTCTGTATCCCATAACTATTTCTTCTCAGTGATTTCCTTCGTCTTTTTACCCTTGAATACATATCCATATTTTCCTTTTAAAGAAAGAAATTTGTTAAATATTAACATAGCATTTATTCTCTGCTATAAATAAGTCAATTAATCAACCATGCTTGCTCAATATAATTTACTGTACATCTACTTGCAAGTCACAAATTCATGAAAAGAGCATCTTAAAATCAATAAGTATAAAGGAGAAAAAGCATATGGAGTATGGCATAGTTCAGCATCAGTGTTTAACATATACAAGACCTTGGGTTCAAGCCCATAGGGCTATTTTTTTTTTTTCTTTAGAAGAAGGGAAGAGAGGAAAAAAGCTAAGAGAGAAGAAAATCGGGGAGAAGAAAAAGAAAACTGGGGTGAGGGGTTTGAAGAGGAAGCAGCAGGAACAAAAGCAGACAGTAAAATCCCAAACTAAGCATGGAATAAAGAGGAATAGCTGGGCAGTGGTGGCGCACGCCTTTAATCCCAGCACTTGGGAGGCAGAGGCAGGTGGATTTCTGAGTTCGAGACCAGCCTGGTCTACAGAGTGAGTTCCAGGACAGCCAAGCTACACAGAGAAACCCTGCCCCAAAAAAATAAAAAAAGAAAGAAAGAAAAGGAATAAGCAATTGTTAACTGTAAAATATATATGGCATTGGGTGGCTTGAGAGATGGTTTAGCAGATAAGAGCACTGGCTGCTCTTTCAGAGGGCCCAAGTTCAATTCCCAGCATTCATTTGACAGCTCACAGCTATCTATATCTCCAGTTCAAAGGGATCTAACACCATCACACAGACATACATGCAGGTAAAATACCAATGCACATAAAATATAAATAAATAAATAAATAAATAAATAAATAAACAAACAAAATTGCTGTTGGGCTGGGAATGTAGCTCAGTTGGTAGAGTGCTTGCATCACTGCACACTGCCCTGGGTTCCATCTGCAACACTCTACAAACCAGGCATGATACTACATGCCTGGAAGTAGGAGATCAGAAGTTCAAGACCACTTTTAGCTACATAACAAGAAAGGGGAGGGGAGGGGAGGGGAGAGGGGAGGGGGGAGGGGAGGGGGGAGGGGAGGGGAGGGGAGGAGAAGAGAGGAGAGGAGAGGAGAGAGGAGAGGAGATCTACTGCTATTCATCCTGTTTCTGGACTCTTAATTCTTTGCAAGTATAAAGAAAAATATTTCTCTTCCAGGCAATACAAGTTTGCTTCTCGGCACCCACATCAGAAGGTTCACAACCAACTGTGGCTCTTGCTCTAGGGGACCCAATACCCTCTCTACTGGCATCTATGGGCATCCACACACGAGGCAGACACTCACACTGATACACATGAATGAAAATTAAGGAGAAATACTTGCAAAGGTTTCCACATCTAATATACTCACAAATTCTGTATCTGTCCACATTCGAAGCCGTTCTACTTCACCTGATCGACGATTTCGTCGGATATTAATATTATCCATTTCTTGTAATACAGCTTCAGCAGTACTACAATCATATAATAAAGAGTTTAGACAATGGTGGGAACACATTTCCATATCATAGACATTAAAGAGCTCATCAAACCAATATTAAGCTATCTCTTGATATGTAGCTATATATAATATATCAATTAATAACTTTCATAACCAGAATTTATCAAAACACAATTCCCAATTCATAAAACAAGATGGCCAAGTGTAGTGGAGCACATCTTTAATCCAAGCACAGAGAAAGCAGTTAGATTTCTGTGGGTTCAAGACCAGCCTGGTGCACACCGTTCCAAACAGCTATCACTAAATAGTGAGATATTATACTAAAAGATGGAATTGTTCTGTTATAGGATAATTCCCAACATCCCTATCAGGTAGCTAGTTCACAAATACATGTAACTCTAGTCCCAAGGAAACCAAAGCCCTCTTCTGCTCTCCACAGGTACTGCATTTACACATACGAATACATAAAAATAAAATAATTTTTAAAAAAGGTGACAAAAGACTATCTTCAACTTATATATTTATTAAAACTTTAAAATTATAAACCTTGTTTTTAAGGCTCAAAATAAACATGTTTGCTTATTAAAAAACTTTAAAAATCTATAATGTAGTTCAAGCATGGTAGAAAATACTTTAATCTCAGCACTTCAGAGGCAGAGATAAATGGATGAATATAAATTTATGACCAGCTTAATCTACATAGTAAGTTTCAGGCCAACCAGGTCTACATACTGAGACCTGTTGAAAAAAAGAAAAGGGGGTAGGAGGGAGAGCAACATCATCATATCATGATAAATAACTACTAGATTCATAGTACTGGGGCGGGGGGGAGTTGAATCTTTCTAATATTAAGTTGTTATCAAAAAAAAAATAGAAAATGGATATATAAAGAGTTTAAAGCTAATAATGTTAATTGAACAATTTTTAAATTAAAGTAGAATGCCAATGTTTAAGAAACCTAGGATAGGGCTGGTGAGATGGCTCAGCAGGGAAGAGCACTGACTGCTCTTCAGAAGGTCATGAGTTCAAATCCCAGCAACCACATGGTGGCTCACAACCACCTGTAATGAGATCTGACGCCCTCTTCTGGTGTGTCTGAAGATAGCTACAGTGTACTTACATATAATAAATAAACAAATCTTTAAAAAAAGAAAGAAAGAAAGAAATCTAGGATAATATCTTAGCAACTGCTATTTAGTTTTTTTGTTTGTTTTGTTAGGCTCAGTTCATGTAAAAACTGGAATGGCAGTCATGTGAAAAAAGGTGGTAGAGGAGAGGAAAGGAGAGGAGATCTATTGCTATTCACCCTGTTTCTGGACTCCTAATTCTTTCCAAGTATAAAGAAGAATATTTCTCTTCCAGGCAATACAAGTTTGCTTCTCAGCATCCACATCAGGAGGTTCACAACCAACTCTAGCTGTGCTCTAGCTCTAGGGGATCCAATATGAGCGAGGAGGTAGACATAGAAGGTCCCTGCCTGACTGAGCAGCCAGCCAAGCTAGCCAACTGGTTTGCTCTAGATTTAGCAAGAGAACCTGTCTCAAAAATTAGAGCAATTGAGGAAAACACTCTGTCAATCCCTGATCTCCAATGGCACTCCCCATACATATTCAAACAAATGTATATACAAACACAAATACAACATATACACATGCACACACCAAAACAGCTGAAAATCAAAAAATTAAATGAAATTGCTTAATTCATAAACCCTCATACCTATTTACTAGTTGATCAAATAATAAACTCTGATTCACACTTTCAAATCTGTTTTTCCTGGACCGACAACTTTTTCTGACTTCCATATCACCATTTATACATGAAAGGTCACCATCTCCTTTCTTTTCCCCTCGAAGGGGGTGGCTTCGAAGTGCTGCAAGAGAGATAATTTCATTTCAAAGTGCAGAGTACAGGAAAAAAAAAAATCAGGGCTGGAGGGATGGCTCAGCAGTTAAGAGCACTGACTGCTTTTCCAGAGGTCCTGAGTTCAATTCCCAGCAACCACATGGTGGCTCACAACCATCTGTAATGGGATCTAATGCCCTCTTCTGGTGTATCTGAAGACAGCTACAGTGTACTCACATATATAAAATAAATAAATAAATCTTTAAAAAAAAAATTTAAAGGCTACAAAAACTGAATATAACTTCTTAAACGGCTTTAATATTAAACAATCAAGGTTCTAAATATTAACATTTTTGCTATAAATGAAATTTAGTCACTTCCAACTAAAAGAGTATGCTATTAAATCACTCTAAGGGGTTAGAATATATGACTCAGAAGTAGGAAACTTTTGGGCCATGCAGGAGGACCACAGTTCAACTCTAGTCCCCCCCCC